>JAQQZU010000013.1:12172439-12184392 GCA_030068025.1 Parauchenoglanis punctatus | reverse complement strand
ATTTCACCTCATGGATTTTAGTATAATAAAATAATAATAATAATAATAACAAGAAGAAGAAGAAGAAGAAGAAGAAGTAGAAGAAGAAATAAATAGGCGCTGATCTTTAATCGTTAAGTGTAATATTTTTTTTCAGCTTTAGAAGTGGTGAGGGTGAGCTTACCTTCACTGCTGCTCCTCTTTAGTGCTCTTTAGACGCATACACTGTGTAGAATTTCTATTAGAAATTTCCTATTAGAACTTTCTATTCAATTTTTCGTGGTTTAAGATATTGCACTCTCGCGCTAACTCTCTCACACTCTTCCTTTTCCCTTTGCTGACGGTTAAAAAAAAACCCTTAGTAATGAACTTATGAGGGCGGGTGTGACTGCATACCTCCACACACACACACATAGACACACACAAACACACACACATATGATCACCAGCCCAACAGGTTAAACAGGTATAACCATTCATAAATACTTTAAAAACAGCTCCCTCTCTCTCTCTCTCTCTCTCTCTCTCTCTCTCTCTCTCTCTCTTTCTCTCGCTCTCATCTCATCTTGTCATCTGTTAGTTTTATAAACATGTAAATGTTAGTAAATGGAGGTCACACACACACACACACACACACACACACACACACACACACACATACAGAGTGTGTCGTAGCACCCTGCTGTTCTGGATGTACACCTGATAATTACTGACCCAGTGAACGAGTCCCATTTTCGTGCCGATGTAAAGCATTTTTGCTCCTCAAATCACTGCATCTCTAACTTATTTGGCCATTAACTAATTATTTCATTATTTCCTGTCTGCACTCAGTTGCTGTATAAATATTGCTATGGAGGATTTTTGTTAACATTTATGAAAGCTGTAACTTCAGGACTGAGGAGTTACTTTGTGGTTCCTTACATGAAATACATTTTTAAAAAAAGAGCTTCTGTAAAGATACAAATATATTTGTAAATAATTTTTACCAGGCTTCTGTAATCTGTAATCTGTAATCTGATTATTAGTTTAATTTTTTTTAAAGTTGTCTTTATTCTTAAGTATTTTAAAATTCATCACAAGTCTCACAAGTCTAAATCGAGTTAGAGTTCATATCAATTCTTCCTCTTCAGCTGTTGATCCCAGGTCACATTTCAGTCTTCAGATGTTTGTGTGAATGCCATGGGTGAGGCGGTGCTGCGTTCTGATTGGATGTTCAGGGTCTATTCTTTTACACAGCAGATCTCAGGTGGAAGTTCAAAAAAGTCCACAATATAATATAAAAAAACAAAAACAAGGTGTCATAAAATCAGCTACGGTACAGAAGAGTTCTGTAATCGATAAATTTATACGTGTCTGTGTGCTTGTTTCTGATGGTTCAAAGAACAGCTTACATAAAACCAATAAGATTCCTCTAAAAATTCATTAAGCTAAAAATAACACAAAAAGGATCATGCTTTTATTCTAAGGCTCATATTTACAGCCGGTGAATGGAGGCGTGAATCAGGGTTAGACATGTGAGTGACGCTCAGGAAGTTGAGCATGCATTCTGAAGCAACCTGCATCACCTTTACCTTTCAGTGCAACTCATTCAAACCCCTCCCCAGGGTCCTAATGCCTGCTCAGCACCAGGTGTAGAAGAATAAAAGATAACAAAGAGATCAAATAGAGAGAGATGAAGAAGTGCTGAAGGACATACAAACATAAGTTTGGAGGTTTGTTGACTAAACTGACACACACACAAACATGCACTCAGAGTGAATAAAAAGATGACTTTGGCTGGAAGAATATTTATTGTGAGCTTCAGTGCAATACAGTCCACATCAGTTTAACATGTAATATACGTATGAAATCATCTGAAAATGATATAAGTCAAAGACAAACATTACTTTTTAATGAATATAAATTACAATAAAATGTAATGTGAAAACATAATGTCTCATATATAGTTTTATTTATTTGAAAATTTAAAAATTACATACATTTTGATTATAATTGACAGAAATTATGCCTATTGAAATTACATTGCAAAGTTACCAAAAAAAGTATTATTTCATTTTAGATTAGCTTAGGGTTTAATCTAGATTAAAATTTCCACAAAAACAGCATTTCTAAAGCATTTAAACATTAGAATGTAATATTCTAAAAGAATGTGTTTCAGAAATTTTCATCCAACTATCATTTAAATTTTATTTTTCTGTGCAGAATTTTTAGTCTATCAGAAGATTCCCACACTTCTCATGTCTCACTCTATTTCTGCTAAAGAATGTTTCTATTTGCTGTTTTGATTCTGAGGATTTTATTTCTTTCGCTTAATGAAGTTTAATTTCCCAGCTCTTCGGAGGTACAAGAGCGGCTGAATGAAACTACCAAAGAAACAAAATGTGATAGCTAAAGTGATCAAATCTCCCATGAGGTGTTTATCAGAGATCATGTTTTCGATGGACGATATTACAATGAGGGGGGAATAATTGACCAGCAGCTTCACCTGCAGCAGGGAGACAATAATAAAAGCTCTCCTCTTTACAAGGTTGCTCTGTTCTCTCTCGCCTTCCTTGCTTTCATGAGCATCTCCCGGGCCGCTGCGCCTCAGAACGGCGAGGATGGACAAACTGCAGAACAACTCCAAACACACAATCATCAGCAAAATTGCCATGAGCAGAAAAAGGTTCCCGATCATTTGGCCACTCAGAGCAAGAAGCCCTGCTACGAGCCAGACCACGCCCAGTCCGGCTGCCTTGTACCTCAGAGGTTTGTACTTCAGGTAGATGACGGGGTGGACCACGGCCACATAGCGCTCCACACACACACAGCACTGGAACACAGGCTGGCTGTGGAGACTCAGCATGCACATGGTTAAGCTGATCGTCCGTAACAGCAGCGGCTTGCTCAGGAAGTAAAAGTTAAACGTTGCACAGAGGACGATGAAGGCGCAGGTCATTTCTGTACAGAGGAGATGAAGTGAGAAGAATTCAGATTCCTGCGTTGCACGGGAGCTTCTCAGCATGAGCCCCGCTGCCCACAATCCACTGGGCAACATCAGTGTGAAATTCACCGCCCCGAGCAACAAGATCACAAAGACCCACAAACTCAGGGGGTTCAGTGGAGTCACCAAACTGGTGCCGTTGAAGGAAATAACACTCTCGTTCATCATATCTGAGATTAGATCTGAAATACACATTATAAATGTAAAATACTGAGCATTTGTGGCTGGTGTGAGTTGATTATTTTCCTATAAGAGCATGTCACAAAGTCTTTTTTTCCTCTTATACCACAGCAATTTTTCACTGATTTCAATTTCCCATTTTTTTCCCCAATTATCCTTCCATCCATTATCTACACAGTGTAAACTCCTCTGTCCTGAAGATGTGGGAAAGCTTCCAGTTCCAGCTTTATCTGTGACTGTTACACAGCGCTCACACTGTACACTCCTTCATACAGGACACACAAACGTCTCCTTACTCTAACAAATTTCCACCACACTACCATTTTTTAATGGGATTAAGTGGAGGTTCCTCACACACGTCCCTGTGAATGAGCTGTCGCTATAGAAACGATAATGTATTAGAACAATCGCATTAATCTAAATCTGTGATGTACTAATCTGCTGTTATAGAAAATGAATCAACACCTTCTGGCCAATCACAATCCAGAATTCAGCAGCGCTGCAGTAAATAAGTAAATATGGTGTTAATTTGTCATTTTAAAGCTTGAGAATGTTAGCTAATGTTTCAGCAGATATTTGCATGCCACGTCAATCAGAGCTGATAAAGTAAAATCCACTCACTCACCTGAGCAGAGAGAACCACCTGCAGTATGACAGAGAGTGTGACATATATATGTATTGGGGCAAAAAAATAAACAAGGGTGTGTGCTGTCTCAAACTTCATGGTGAGCTTGGACTGAACACGCTCTTTTAAATAATTTTTAAATATTTTAAATAGTCTGTAAACATTGTAACCAGGTAAAAGGTGCATATTAACAACACTGCACATTATTGTTGTTGTTGTTGTTGTTGTTGTTGTTGCTTCTGCTGTTGTTGTTGTTGTTGTTAGGCAGGGAAATGAGGCTCATCCTGCACACCTGCTGTGAGTAAATGATATGATGGGACATAAACAAATGTGGACGTGTTGTGTTTAGAGCCTGACCCTGGCTTCGGGAGACGTCTCTCACTCACACCACACTTTGTATATCATTTAATAAACCATGAAGAGTGACTGATTATTGTTTTGTCTCTGACTCAGATATCTGTGATTACTTATTTCACCATGAATATGTGAAAAACAACCAGAATTTTATACAATACTCAGAAACAAATTCACTCTACAGGTACGAACAATGCAAATCACCTTTAAAAACTTCATCATGTACCTGAATGAGCTTTTACTGCAATTATGCTCCTCTAACTAAAGTATGTGTAACACAAATCCCAATAAAGTATGCTTTTAATTAAGCACATACAGCGTTACTGAAAATATTGTATGTAAAATATTTCTCCCCACATGGAAATATCATGATTTATAAATATTTTAATTGAAATATTTTAAGATTAAAAAAGTACCAAAACATAAAGACACATTTGTTATAACAATTATAAAATGTAAAAAATAAAATATAAACAAGAAATACAAAATTATGTTGTAAATTTGATTACAGATACATGATTTAATTGAATAATGAACTTATTTAATGCTAACTAAAATAAAACAATGCAGTATGTGAGCGTGAACATGTTATTCAGTTAGTAGGGTTTTCTGTTGTAAATTTATTTTCATTTAAATTATTTTAATAGTATCTCACTGTGTTTTCTATTATTTTATTTATCAAGATGATTCAAATTAAGTTATTGGGGGAACAAATCAGGCATAATTGTTGATATGGTGAACTTTTCTCTAAGGAAACATTAACATTTATGTGAGGAGTCTCTGGTGTGAGCAGGATCTTAACCAGCGGCCCAAATTCTACCTTCTTTCCTTAAACATTCTTCATGGCTGAATCTTTACAGAATGTTGGATAGTAATAGTGCTTAAATTCATTAATAAACAGGGAGGAAAAACTAATACCATGTGTCTTTACAACCGTCGAATTAATCTTAATTTTCTAGCTTTGAGGAGAAAAAAGATCGGATGTACAAACCCAGCCACAAAATTCACAGACATGCAAATGGCTATGGCTAGGTTGAATACCTCCAGTGTGACGTTTTGTTTCAAGACAAAAATACACATAAGTGGCACAGATTGCATCAAAAACACCATTAAATTGAAAAAAATAATGTTAAAAGCCCTCTCCTTGATGCCGTTCCTTCCAGCCTCGTTACGCTCCCTCTCCATGTCTCCTGGTCCCGGTTCTCTCAAAGCCTTCAAAATGAACAGGAAACAGAAAAGGTCCACGATGAGAATTACACCATGCACGGCTGCCAGACTGATAAATGGCAAATGTGGGAAGGTGAACATTGAGGAAACAGCAAATGCCAGAGAGTCTGTCCAGCTAATCACAGCACAGGCCAGGCGACACCTCAGGTGGTTGTACTTAAGGAAGGTGACGGGGTGGACCACGGCTATGTAGCGCTCCAAACACACACAGCACTGGAAGTGGCAGCGAGCCGACATGCTAAACCCCCAGAAAAACCCGAGCACTTTAGTGGCACACAGATCAGCGTTCACGTGGCAGGTGATGGACAGAGGTGCTGTGAGGGACAGGAGGATCTCAGAGGCAGACTGACTCACAGTAAAAGTCACATCTGTGTCCTTCCCTGCACCTTGAGTGAACAGAAGGATAAGGACGTGGCAGTTTAAAGGCAGTCCAACAGATAGACTGATGATCTGGTTGCATATAACAATCACAGATGAAGCCGTGAGACCCCCGTTTTCCCTCACGTCCAGGGAGGAGTTTGTCATGTTGGTGTTCATACTCTCAAACATCCTACAAGGATAAAAACACAAAAAATTAATATAATATAGTATATTATATATATAATATAGTGAGATTTGCACAAACTCAAGGGTTCCTCAAAGGTTCTTTGGATAGTCAAGTGTTTTGAACATCTTACAGGGGTTCTAAAACTCAAATCAAACATATATAACATCTGTAATATACATTAGAAAGCAGATGTTGCGCAGTTTGAACACCAGCTCGTTTTCTTTATTTGTATAATGTGTTTAAAACAATAAAAGTAAACCAAAGTTAATAACATAATAAACATAACTGTAAAGAAAATCATACAGAACACTAATAAGTTGTATGTGAGACAGCCGCACTTAAAAAAGTTTATTTTCACTCTTGATTAATAAACTAAGTGGCTAAAACACGCTCTCATATCAATACTTTCAATCGAAATATTATGTATGAATGAAATACAAATAAGCTTCCTATAACTGCTAATAATAAACCTGAAATACATTTGGTTTTTATATGCGCTAGTCACAAAAATTATAATGATGAATTTGTCATATCCTCTGTAAATACAACAGAAATCTAACATACCTGTGAGGATCTCTCTGTGTATAACAATGTATAAAAGGTTAGAAATGTATGGAACATATAAACACAGTGTAAGTGATTCGTCGTGTCGAACTGATGCGAGTCACGTAGGAAAATATCCAATGTACAAGCAGATGACTGAGAATGTCCATCACAACACTGACAGCAAATGCAAAAATGGGTGTTGATTAATTTTGTACAACAGCAGCTCTGACAAGTTTATGTTAATGTGCCTGTCATAACACATTATGGTTTCTATAGTAACAGCTCGTTCACAGGGACTGCAGAAGCTCCACGTTGAAGCGTAACACGGCTCCATCACACCACCCCGTCACTCGTGATGTTGGTGTACATCGCAGTGAGTGTGCAGGATCAATATGATGAGATTTGCATGCTTGTCCTTTAGAAAGCTTTAAAACAAACAGAATATTTGAGGATTATTATTTTTTTACACAGTTTTCAACATGCACTCAAGCAAAGAAACTGTGATCTTTGGATAGCTACGGGTTCTCACCTGTCTGCTTAGAGTCCTGTCTGAACAGAATAAAACTCTCCAGGGTGTAGGGTTCTGCAATCTTACAGAATCTATAAGCATTGAGGGATAATTTATAAAAGTACTGATCAGTACGAAGGAGCCAATTTCATTTCCCATGTCTGAATTCTGATTACATAAATATTTTATACACTGATCAGCCATTATATTAAAACCACATTTACATTTTACATTTATGTCATTTGGCAGACACCCTTATCCATAGTGACTTACATACATCTTATTTTTATACAAGTGAGCAGTGAAGGTTAAGGGCCTTGTTCAAGGGCCTAGCAGTGGCAGCTTGGTGGTGCTGGCATTTGAACTCAAAACCTTCCAAACACTAGTCCAATGGCTTAACCACTGAGCTACCACAGACCCCCCACCTGTTTAACCACCTGTTTAATATTGTGCAGGTCTCCTTGTGCCACTAAAAAAGCTCTGAGGTGTCGAGGCCTCGACTCCAAGACTTGAGCA
Source organism: Parauchenoglanis punctatus (assembly GCA_030068025.1). Taxonomy (NCBI): domain Eukaryota; kingdom Metazoa; phylum Chordata; class Actinopteri; order Siluriformes; family Auchenoglanididae; genus Parauchenoglanis; species Parauchenoglanis punctatus. Next base: position 12,176,927 of record JAQQZU010000013.1, on the reverse strand, counting down.
GCAGATCCTTTAAGTCCTGTAAGTTGTGAGTTGGGGCCTCCATGGATCAGACTTGTTTGTCCAGCAGATCCCACAGATGCAGAGGCCAAGTCAACATCTTGAACTCTTTGTCATCTTCCACAAACCGTTCCTGAACAACCTTTGCATGTGGCAGGGTGCATTATCTCACTGAAAGAGGCCACTGCTATTAAGGAATACCGCTGCCATGAAGGGGTGTTCTTCATCTGCAACAATGTTTAGGTAGGTGGTGTATGTCAAAATTACATCCGCAAGGAGACCAGGACCCAATTTTCCTAGCAGAACATTAAGGGTGATTTATCAGACCAGTTCATCTTCTTCCTTTGCTCCATGGTCCAGTTCTGTAGGAGCTTTCTGCACTGGACAGGGTCAGCATGGGCACTCAGAGCACTCTGCAGCTATGCAGCCCCAAACACAGCAAGCTGCACTGCACTGTGTGTCTCACACCTTTCTATCAGTGCCAGCGTTCACTTCCCCAGCAGTTTGTGCTACAGGAGCTCTTCTGAGGGATCAGAGCAGACGGCTGGCCTTCACTCCCCATGCGCATTAATGAACCTCGGGCCCCATCACCCTGTCACAGGGTCACCGGTTCTCCTTCCTTGAACCACTTTTGGTAGGTACTAACCCCTGCACACCGAGAACACCCTACAAAACCGGCTGATGTGGAGATGTTCTGACCCAGTCATCTAAATATCACAATTTGGGCTTTTTAAAGGTTGCTCAGATAATTATGGTTGTCCATTTTTCCTGCTTCTGACACATCAGCTTTGAAAACTGACTGTTCACTGGCTACCTAATATATCTCACTCCTTGTGCCACTTTTTCTCCTCACTGTAGCCTTTAATATTGTGTGCTTTAAGTTATGTTATACACTGTATTCATTTTGTGTATATTATTAAATAAAAGACATTGCAGACATTTACAGCTATTATGCAATTAAGTGCCTGAAAATGAGCAAAATTTTGTGCATCAAATGTATTTTAAAGATTCGCCACAAGGTGGCACATAATGCAAAGAAAAGGACTGCACAGAACGTAGGAGACTCCCAGGATGTAAGCTACTATTCACGCAAACTACTGAATTATTGTGGTTAGTGATTACTACTCTGTCTTATCAAAGATCTACAACTGCAGGACTTCTGCCTCAGAGGCATATATTCCAACTACAAATGGGAGCAGCATATTGGGATGAGATAATACAGCAGCAAAAGAGTAACCTTTCACTTCTGGGGCATAGCTAGTTCAGGCCAGCCTGCACTTTGGTTTTCGCCAGGTGTAATCTCTTTGGAAGAAAACAATACTTAAATGGAATTGAATATTTTCTGTATTAAGTGTTACCCATATTCTCCTAAAGAGCAGGGTATAGCAAGATATCTTTAACTTAGCCCAGAACGAACCTGTGGAGCAGGAAACACTGGAGGGGCCTGTCCAAGCCAAATAACACGACCAAGTATTCATAATCCAACCTCATGCTTGTGGAAAGGTATTGTCTTTATCACCTCCCCAAATACAAATGAGGTCAAAGATACTGTTCTGGTCCAGTTTGGACTCGCAGTTAAAACACTTAGTTGAGTGCAGTCGAGATTAAAGTAAAACTTTTCCAAGTTTCAGGCCTCTTTAGTCAATGATTTTGTAACTAAATGTTTTATTTAAAATATTTTATTAGGATCTCACAGTAGCAAACACACACAAAACAAAAACACACCAGTAAAAAAGATTCTGAGAATTAAATCTCTCATGTATATTACAAATGGCAAGTGTATGTTAGCTTAAATAATAGTTTTTTAAATAGTTGTGTTTTAAATTAAATTAGTGTTATCATTATTAAAGAAAAATAATTTTTTGTGCTTTGATGTACACTATATGGCCAAAATAATGTTAATTCAGATGGTTCAACAACACCCATTGCTAACAGATGCACAAAACCGGGCCCATAACCATGCAATCTCCACAGACAAATATTATCAGTAGAGTGGCTTGTACTGCAGAGTTCTTTGCCACAAATCCATTTGTGAAATTTCTGCCAACAGTAATGCATTACCACCCGCAACAACTGCACACTGACACTTTATTATAGTCACATTATCCGTATCCACAGTTACCACTTATGGCGTTAAACATTTGTACTGTGTTCCTGTGCAGATATTGTATATTTGTATTTTGTTGTTTCTGTACTGTATTGCACTGTAATGTATTGGATTGGATTGGATTGTACCATATGGTATTGAAATAAAAATAATAAATAAAATGTATTAAATATAAAAGCATTCTTATTCTGATCAGCAGCGTTTGGTCAGGGTGCCCATGCTTCTCAACATATAGTGTATAAATAATTGTTTAATGTTGGTCTTCTCTTGAACTTTGATTTGGTCTGAGATTTATGAACTTTTGTAATAGTTCAGTACACCTTAGCTAATAGCATAGAGTAACCAGGGTAGTGACGGAAGGAGCTGGGTCAGAATTGCATGTTCTAATTTGCATTTACAAAAATGTTCCTAGGCCATTTTAATATTTTCTTGTAGATAAAAATTATATTGAAACCAGATATTATCCAGGATCATTCATTCTGTTTAGTCTAAATGTTATAATTAGAGAGCAATTAAAATAGAGCATAAATATCCTTTCTGAAATAACTCACTGAATCTAAAAGTGTGTATGAGGGTCGCTGTGTCTCCATTCAGCCTCGCCTCAGGCATGTCAGTTTGCCATTCTGGTATAAAAATAAGACTGGTTGCAATAAACTTATACTGACAGCAATATTTATAGCAACCATGAATGTCAAAGCAAAGGCATTATCAGACGATGTATAATAAATACCAAAGCACACCATTATTGGGATTGTTTGGATTAAAATTATCAGGAGATTTAAGGAAACGACTTTAAAAGCCTTTTTTTTGGCAAGGCTCACCCTGCCATCATCCCTTTCTCTCGCGCCTGGTCCTGGTCTCATCAGACCTCTGAGGAGAGAGAAAGTGCAGAAAAGCATCATGCTCAGAACCAGGGTGTATAGAATTACAAAAGTACTGAGGGGAAGGTCTGAAAGCTTGAACATGGACACAATGCCAGATATGAATGAGTACATCCATGTAATGCCTGAGACTGTTAACCGATACCTCGTGACTTTATACTTTAGGAAGGTAATTGGATGGACGACTGCCATGTAGCGCTCAAAACACACACAGTACTGGAACAGGAAGCGAGACGTCATGCAGGTGGTATTTATAAATGATATTGCATAATAAAAGCAGAGATTTTCCACATTCACAAAGCAGAGGATAAACAGAGGTGCTGGAATGGCAAAGAGGATTTCAGTTGCAATTTGGTTCAGTGTGTAAATCAAAGATCCATCCAGTCCTCCAGCTCGGGTTAGGAGGATGATGACGCAGATGTTTAGAGGAAGTCCAACACAGAAGTTGATGTTCTCAAAGGATAAAAGAATGGGTGATGAAAGACCAAGAATTATTGGATCCAGTTTTGTTTTATTCATCTTTTGACACAGGACAGGAACCAGGTGCCTAAAGGTATAAACAGGATACACAATAATACATGGCTAATATAACAAGGATACATTTTTTTAAAAACTCTTTGGCATGATACAACACAGCATTCAAATGTAAGATAAAGAAGGAGTGAAACACTGTTACTGTTGCTGTTACAGTAGAATACGAGTGGTGTGATGTAGCTATAAGCTTCATAAGGAGCTATAAACAGTTGTTCCTTCAGCAGCCTCTTATCTATCCCTCTTGAATTTAATCAGCAAAAAAGTGCATCATGTCATGCTACTGAGAAAGCACAAAGTTACACCTTTACTAAACATATAAAACATCTCGATACAGAAAACTTCACCATATCAATGAATACCTAAATTTTTTAATTGATTTATATGGAACACTGAAATATACATCCCTGTGAATGAGCTGTTAGTATAGAAACAATGCTGTATTAGAACAAGTGAATTAATATAAAGTTGTGATGTGCACCTGCACTACAGTCAGAGCTGCTGTAAAAACCCCAATTCATTATCCTTTTGCTAATAAATGACTTGAGAATAGATATTTGTGAATTGATCTAGTGTGTCTTACACAGGCTTGGGGAGGAGCGGAATACATGGAACGGCGTTACGTAATGAGGATACAAAAAAGGTAACTGTTTTCTGTTATAGTTACAGAAAAAAAGATGTAATCAGATTACGGAAACATTTAGTAAAAACAGGGATTATTTACAGAATTACAGTTTTATGAAATGCATAAGGGCTGCAACAACTAATCAACAACATCAGTAAAAATGGATAATAAAAATAATTGCCAATAATTTCATTATTAGTTGAACTGCGATATGAAACGCACTGCGCACGCGCTGAGTCACTTCATAAACACACATTAGAGTGAACTGGAGAGCAGAAACATCAGCAGGACTTTCTCTACGGTATGAAACTCTTTACAGTACACTACCCTGCTGGCCTCATGGCATA
>JAQQZU010000013.1:12153868-12172339 GCA_030068025.1 Parauchenoglanis punctatus | reverse complement strand
GTGTGTGTGTGTGTGTGTGTATGTATGTGTGTGTGTGTGTGTGTGTGTGTGTGTGTGTGTGTGTGTGTGTGTGTGTTTGTCAAACTGTTTCACAATGAAAAACACGCAGCAGAAGAATGAGAGCAGGAGTCAAAGCTGATGCAAAACAATCCGCATGTCATTCTGAGAAATCACGACTATTAATAACCACTGAATCTGATTTATATTAAACACTCAAATCAGAGAATATTTTTGATAACATTTTAAACTATTTATAAGTGAATGGTTTTTATTAAATGGTTCTAAAATCTTTTTTTTTAGTCTTTTGTTCTTCGACTCTCTCTTTTACTCTCTTTTTCTACTTCAGCATCATTCTTTCTGAACTATCAATCATTTTTCTCAGCGCTCTATTCATTCACTCATTCTGTGTTTGAATTCTTTCTTTCATATTTTCTCTATCCCCTCTTTACTTTCTTTATTTGTTCTCTTCCTTGTTCTTCTCAGGCCATCGTGTTCTCTGTGTACGGTGAGCGATTGTGGTGGTTCTCTGACCTCTGAAGTTCAGCGATGAGCATAACCGAACAGGGGAACCCCAGGGTCATGAGGCACACGGAGTTCAGCGCCGGTTTCACGAAGGCCAAACACGTGGAGACGGCCGACAGCAGAAACACCAACAGCTTAAAGTGACACCTGCCGAAGAATTTCACTTTTTATACGTACAGTTCACTACAGTACTCCTGCTTTACCTCTGACTGTTACACAGCGCTGCCACTAGAGACTCCTTCATACAGGACACACACACACACATACACACACACACACACACACACACACTTCTCCTTACAGGAAACTTCACCATGTCGATGATTACACACGTATTTTTTGAGCTGTTGCTCAAATGCTAACGTATTAGTGTTCTAGAAAATTAATCAACACCTGACGACCAATCAGAATCCAGAACTCACAAGCAGCATGGTCTAACAGCATTTCATTATTAATTATTTTATTATTATAAAATCAATGTCAAGGCTTTTCAGCCTTTAAAATAGTGTGTTCAAATTTTAAACAAGAAAAAATACATATATATATATATATATATAAAAGTCTTGGAGAGTTTTATCCCGGTACAAAACTAAGAGTTCAACGAGGTCATGTCATTGCAAATTAATTTAAAAAAATCTCTCTGAGTAACAACGTTTGTCACAACTTCATCTGTATGAAAGCCAGCAAGTTGTGTGGGTTCCTTGTGGGTTCCTGGGAATTTTGTGTGAACTTAGTAGACAGATTATTCACCTTGTATTCTTACTGAAAATGGTTTCATGTTTGTACCTGTTTCTCTGGAACATTCTGGGCAGGAACCTTTTAGGGAACCACATGGCTAAAGCGCACATCAGCACCCAGAGGATCGAGAGTTCATCCAACAGCTGACCAATAAAACTGAGCGTAGCATGAAAGTACGCCGAGCCCACACCTAGCAGAGCAAAACGTACAATAATTAACATTTATATTATAATCCACTTCAATCTGTATACAGCTTTAATGACAAAAAGTAGAAGGTGAAAAAGAAGGTACTGATTTATTTTTTTAGGATTATATATCTCATGAATAGCTCACCTGGTTGAAGTTGAAATCAATATCAAAATTATTCATGAATAGAAAATATAAAAGTTGTGAGTGCAAAAGTATTCACACCCCTGTTACTGTGAAATCTGTGAATTAGTTCCGGTTCCCCATCAGGAGTCACATGATTAGAACAGAGTCTGCTAGTGCACAATTAAAGTGTCATGTGATCTCAATATGAACCCAAAGAACTAAAGGGCACTAAACTGTACTTTTTCGTGTCACAGGTGGTACCTATACCTTTTGTATATATCTTTCACTGGATAAAAAATATTTATGGTAAATAATTGGCCATAACTACCTTTAATGTTACTCAGTATGCACTTTGCAGGACACTAAATGTAGAAAAGGTGCACATCTGACACAGCAATGACAAGAAATTGTAGATTTTAGTACCTTTTTTTCTAAGCGTGAAACTTGTGGAAAAGATGCAATCAGTGTTCAGTTATAACAAAAATCCCAAACTTTAGGGATAGAATACGGTGTATCCTATTGTCAGGGTTATGCTGAATACGACACAGAACTACATTACCCATCAGCCCCAGCATGCTACATGTCACTGTGCACTCACACCTGTCCTGTTTGTTCATAATTAACACCTCTGTTTAGTTTCTGGTTTCTGTGTGTTTCTTTGTCACGCTTCTGTTTAGATTGTCGTCTGTAGTGTAGCGTATTCTAGCTCTCACTCTTGTTTTGTCAGCGCATGTTCAAGCTTCTTGTTTTCATTTCAATTGTTCGGTTTGTGCTTATAATTTGCACCTACATTATCATATCATGAAAAGAAAAGTTCTGCAATATTCTGGTACTTTTGTCCACCTGATGATCTAAAAGTTTCAGTTTAACTGAAACTGGAGCTCTTTTCCTTTTAAGCTGAGAAAAACAGATGATGATGATGTTGTTAGAGACGCACTTTATTAAAGCAGAAGTGAACAATGCGCTGTTTGGATGTTGATGAGAGCCGCCATGGAGATGGAGAGCGTCTCCAAGATAGAACCTGTTTAACGCTTGTTATCTGATATAAAGATGTCTCGAACTGATCCTGATTCCATCCCCTCACTGTATACATTCTGTACTTTATACGTTTCAGCGCTGTGGATGAACATCAGAAACTGCACATATGCTGTGAAATGTATTTATTATCAGTGGAGGAAGCAGGAGGCCGTATCTCTGAGGAAACGTCTCCAACTGTCGTTATCTACAAACTCAACTGTCCCAAACACAGAGCTCACAAAGTACTAAAAGTTCCTTTTATAGTCTAAGAAAGTCACACTTGATGATATTAAAAAAAGACAAAGCGTGACAGTTTGTGCTGTAAAATACAACAAAGACTTTAAATGGCGTGTCGTTTATGCGACGTGATCTTTTCTGCCCCTGAAAACTCTGTAAAACAGTTTTTTTAAGTGGAATTTAACCTACAATAGTGCAGATTTCATCACATTCTGTTCACTTCAATCACAACACAGATCAGTCAACCATTTAATATATTTTAAAGTTCTACCAAACTGTACATTTGTGAGCCTCAAACGCTTCTCTGTAAAGCTGTTTACATCATCTTTCAGTCATGTTAACTGTAAAAATGAACTTTGTAGGTTTTGCTCATTACTTTTTGTCATTTCGTCACATCTTTGAATCACTTCTCTACATTTAACACTTCTGGTAGAACAGATTTAAGGGAAAGTGATTATCAAAATTTAATTAAATGCATTTGGTCACTTACCAACAAGCACGAACAGAAACCATATGATGTAAATCCCACTGTTATAATACACTGCATACTGACGGAATAAGAGCATCAAGAGAGGAGGAAGGATGAAAAACAACACATTACTGATCTGAAATCACAGGAAGGAAAGGAAAAAGTTAAATGATGGAGAGTATAGACAAAGCAAAAAAGAAAAGAAAAGAACGAAAGAGGGAAGGGATTTTTTAAATAACCAACATGTGTATTTTAGTGTGTTTTTATGGAAAGGTTTAATATTTTAATCTTAAATCAACAAAATGCAGTTGAAGAAGAAGAATTATTATGAGGAATAAATAAATAATATTCCAGCGATAATAAAAGTCTCTGACCGTGTTGTAGAACTCAGCAATGTTGGGGTGGATGAGATAATTTCCTTCACACCAGTCCAGTTCAGAGGTGCCAGGTTGGAGCTGATCTCTCCAGCTCTCAGAGCTCACCATCATCACCATCATCATCATCATCATGCTCACTCTGCTGCTGATTGTCTCTGAGTCCGGAGCCTCTCTCCTCCTCCTGCATGCTCTCACACTCAGCTCTAAATAACACACAGTGACTTCAGAATAAAAACTTTAACCCTCACTGTGTTCTCGATCACTCCACTGCCACAACTGCGACCACGCGCCGGTCACGTGACATCGGCTGTCAATCACACGCTTTATTCCACAACAGAAAACCATCAAGAGCAGCCTGCATGCGCACAAATGACTGAAAAAGACTCTATTTAACTTAAGTGTCATTTGTTAAATGTACAAAAGATAAAATTTACTTTTGTTTTCTGCCTCATAACTTTTCATAAAGTTTCTGAACAGTTTACACAGGGAGTTTTTTTTACATAGTAATAATAGTTTTTACATTGTTTAGCATTTTATTATTATCATTAGCGATTACTATTCTTTATTATATACTATTATAGCATAATACTTTATAATAAATACCGTTATGAGGGCGCTACGGAGGTAAGCATTATAGAGAAAGAAAGAAAGATATTCAACTCCGTCTCACTTTATTTGTTTGTTTGTTTATTTTAAACGAAAGTATTAGTAGTAGTAATGTCATATGATAAATAATTTAAAAAACGACACAAATGTATATTGCTTTTATCTTGGAGAATTATTTTACTGAATAAACGCGTCAGGAAGTCGCGGTGTGAAATCTCGCGATATTTCCGGGTGTATGTGAGAGTACGCGGAGAACTTCCGGCCTCTTTTCCGTGGTGGACTCGGGAACAGACGGTCCTCCAGAATGAAGGTGAGCTTCCCCAAATGCTTCTTTTTTAATGGTTTGTCTTATAATCGGGTCCGAATATGAGAGTATTTGGAGAGTTCACATAATAAAGAGGCGCAGCGCGTTTACTGGAGTAATGAGGAGTTTCTCCGGGAGGCGGATGATGATGGATTAGAACACCGGGCTGTCGAGCAGCTAACTGGCTAAACACAATATGGCGGCGTTCTGATATAGAAATGTGAGGATTTTACAGTGTGTGTGTGTGAGATGGAAGTGGCGTTAGAGCGGGCGTTTGTTTCTGTATTTCAGCTTCAATAGGATTTGGAATAAAGTTTTAGTTTTTAAGAGTGTAAATAATGCCACATCAGCTAATGTGTGTCCAACTCTGTTAGCTAGCGCGCGCGCACACATGGAGCTTAAATAAACCTGGTTTGAGTTAAACTGATCCATGGTTCAGGTCTGTTTAGTTGATATTGTTGATTAAGTAAATAATTCACTAGATAACTATATATATTTTTGTTTTTAATAAAAAAAATGTGCACTCTGAGGGGGAAACTTTAGTCCCACTGCGGATGTGTGATCTAATGTAATATAATGTGTCTAGTTCAAAACATCTGATCTCCAGGACCAGGCTATAATGAGGCTAGTTTTCTCAGCCCATGTAGCTACGCTGTGGTTCCACTGATGGCGGTGTCTGTAACGTTCTCAGTCCAGGTGCGAGCTGATGCTGACATCTGATGTGCACCTCTTAAGTTCAGCGAGATATCAGTGGTGGAACACTGCAATGCTTTAAAACAGGTCGTGTTCTTTAACACGTGTGATTACGTGTGTCCAACGTACAATTCGATCCCACTGATTGTTCTTTAATCTTTTCTGCAGCTCAATATCTCTTTTCCCGCCACCGGCTGCCAGAAGCTCATAGAAGTGGATGATGAACGCAAGCTGAGGACCTTTTACGAGAAGCGCATGGCCACTGAGGTGTCTGCTGACCCCCTGGGTGATGAGTGGAAGGTGAGTCTCTTCTCGTCCCACCTGTATACATCACCTTCTGTATCCATGTTTACTGACCTGCTGTCTGTCTGCTGAGCGGTGTCCTATAGAGCATCGTTTCTCTGGAGCTCTGTACTGCTTTAAACCTTGTCTCAGATCCCAGGGCTACAGTATACACCACCTTATTTATTCCCAGTGTCATCTTATTAAAAATAACCATGCAAATGTTACAGAATTAACTGGAATGAGAATTTTATCTTTGGTGATAGCTGTTATTGTAACACTGGAATTGTAGCTTGCTGCATTGTTTCTGGTGATGTGTACATAAGCTTCAGTGTGTGTACATTGTGTCTCATGTTTGAGTGAGTGTTGGAATCAGAAGCTCGGCACACCAGTAGACCCTTTCTGGCTGGTCAGTAGCTCTAAAGGGGGGACAGTGTGATGCCACAGTGAGAGTGGAGCTGCAAACCGGATAACGACCTGATCTGTATGCAGCGTGGCTGGTCGAACTGCATCGCTCCAACATTAGTTCTGTAGTTGGCCCGTGTGGGTTTTGTGTAGGTGAGTGATTAATATATGTGTGTGTGTGTTTCAGGGCTACGTGGTGCGCATCAGCGGAGGAAACGATAAGCAGGGTTTCCCCATGAAGCAGGGTGTTCTGACTAATGGCCGTGTGCGTCTGCTCCTCAGCAAGGGTCACTCGTGCTACAGGCCACGCCGCACCGGAGAGCGCAAACGCAAATCTGTCCGCGGCTGCATCGTCGACGCCAACCTCAGCGTCCTCAACCTGGTCATCGTCAGGAAAGGTGAGGCAAATCAAATTTTTAACTACATTTGGATTTCCTGAGGATGTTTAGTGCTTGCTAACAAGAAATTGCAAATTCTACAGTCAAAGTGAGAGGGAGTTATACATAATTTGGACACAAGTTAAGACTTGGGGGAGTTAATGGGGATATTAAAATGGAGAGAAATAAAGGAATGCAGTAGAGAGAGAAGGAAGGAAAGGGTGAAAGAAATGAAAAATGGAGTTTTAAATGTTACCATGAAGTTAGATATTCACATATAGAATGAAATGGGTGGGAGGGGAAGATGGGTAAGGTTGTGCTTTATTTCAGCAGATAAATCTACATTTGAAGTTTCAGTTCTGCTTTAAAAGTTGAAAGTGTAGTAAAAATCAGTGGCTTGCTATGGAAGGATGGAGGGATGAAAAAGAAAGAAAGAGGAGCAGAGAAAGTTGTGCTGTATTTATGGAAGGTGTGACAACTTAATGACGTTTACCAATATCGCTGGTTCTAGCCTTTAATCTCCAGGAGCAGTTAGGCCTCGATATGTACTGGAGAAAAGGGGAGGGAATAAAAAAACAGAAAGCAGGAGTGATGGAGAGATTAAAAGAGGTGGAGTGCTCAGTAGTGTTGTGCAGTAAGTTTGGAGGTGGTATTTTAAAAATTGAGTATATGGAAGCAGTGAAAACATGGACTGATCGGAGGATTAAAGAAAAAGAGGGATACAAGAGGAATATCCTAATCAAAAGTAACTGGCATTTACAATACCTATGAAACAAAGTTTAAAGGACGTTTTTTGGTTAAGAAGTTCACATACAATCATTTACGAAGTTCTGTATTTTGTATGAAGAGCAGATGAAATGAAGCCATGAGGGTGGGCCAGGCTGCTCAGTGACTGGCTGTAACTCAACACAAGCCACGTTTCCGTTAACGTCCTTAATGTACAGTATGCAAGTGCAAATTAAAACATGTGGAACGGAAAAATGTGAATTCTGAAAAAGCTCTCAAATATCCCAGGTTTTTACAGTCGCATGAGGGGTTTTACATGTGATAAAGCAGTGTTTCACAAAACTTAAATGGAAACACATTTTTTGCTTTTAAATGCTATGAAGAGCAAATTAAATTGCTGCCTTTTTAAACAAAAGTAGCCTTCATTACAGGTGAAAACCCAGCTTTAATCACTGAACATCACTCGGTAGAAACGCAGACTATTTGCAGTTGTGTTTAGTAGAAATGACTTTAAAAAAAAACAAGTTTCACGCAAAACTGCACCAGAAGCCCTGCTCTAGACAGACGTTACACACCGAGTGGCGTGAACCTGCTCTCTGCTCGTGCATCAGCATCTCTGATTTGTGGCCATTGTAAAGTCAGTTATTTTTCTTTGTATTTTTTTTTATTTATTGCAAAGCTGCAGTAAACTGTGCAGTGTGTGTATATATCTACACATGCAGATTTACATTCTAACTGGTTTCCCTTGATGGTCAAGTTGTTGATTTTATTGTGGGTTAAATCGTTTCAGCTCCAATTTATATTCTGGTTGAGAAGTGTTTCAAGAAAAAAAAGAAAATCTGAGATATTTTGGTGCATCCTCTATGATGGATGGTGCCGATGCAGCAGTGTTACTGGTTAAAGAAGCAAATTCCCATGTTAACTCTTTGGAAGATTCATTCCATCAACAGGAAAATTTACTTTATAATGAATCTTCATATGTATTGTGTAACTGTGTGGAGATTTGTGGATGACTTGCAGTGCTCAGTGTTTATCCTGAACTTTCACTCTATTGTTTGTTGTATTGTAACATGTTGTTTTGTGCAGGTGAGAAGGACATCCCCGGCCTGACTGACAGCACCGTGCCTCGTCGCCTGGGTCCCAAGAGAGCCAGCAGGATCCGCAAGCTCTTCAACCTGTCCAAGGAGGATGATGTCAGGCAGTACGTGGTGCGCAGACCCCTCACTAAGGAAGGTGAGTGTGATCTGGATAAACTCTGACCCCGGGAGCTGCTCTGTGATGGAATTACTGCGTGTGAGGGCAGTTTTTAAAGAGGTAGAGTGGGTAGTAAGTGGCGAGGCGGTGCAAATCAGGAGAAGCTCGGCACACCAGTAGACCCTTTCTGGCTGGTCAGTAGCTCTAAAGGGGGGACAGCGTGATGCCACAGTGAGAGTGGAGCTGCAAACCGGATAACGACCTGATCTGTACGCACTGTGGCTGGTCGAACTGCATCGCTCCAACACACACACACTTGTTAATTTTGCCCAGAATTAAACATGTAAATGGTCATTGATTACAAATGCTTCAATTTTACATGATTTCATAGTATATGGAGGTTTTATTTTTGAAATTGATTAATAAAAATGTCATCTGCGCCAGTTTACTCATTTGGCTGAATCTGACACGTTTGCCTCAATTAATGAAATAATAGCCGACAAGTGCTGATTTTCTGTTAATGCGCTTGTCGATGCATTGTCAGCAGTTGTAGATGCATGTTGATTTCTTCAAACCTTCATAGACTGAGGAGAAAAACTGAAGCACACAGTGGAAGCTGAGTGTGTTTATAAACTGAATGATTCCTGGTTAGGTAAGAAGCCCAGGACCAAGGCCCCTAAGATCCAGCGCTTGGTGACGCCCCGTGTGCTGCAGCACAAACGCCGCCGCATCGCACTGAAGAGACAGCGCACGCAGAAGAACAAGGATGAAGCTGCGGAGTACGCCAAGCTGCTGGCCAAGAGGCTGAAGGTACGAGATGATCAGAGCTGCAGCTTTCTCTCTGCTCGTGATCTGGAACTGTACAGGTTTATACACGCATGATGGAGTAAAGTTGTTGGGACTCACTTGTCTGTCTGTGTCTCTGCTCTTTTGTACAGGAGGCCAAAGAGAAGCGTCAGGAGAAGATCGCCAAGAGACGCCGCCTCTCCTCCCTGAGAGCCTCCCAGTCCAAATCCGAGTCCAGCCAGAAATAAAAACTCGCCGCTTGTACATGACAAATAAAACAACAAAATGGTTTTGCTCAGTTCTTCTGTGTCTTTTTCCCACTTTCACCACAGAGAAAAATCTCAAGATCAGAAATCCTGTTTAACTCAGGTTTGTGATGTCACCTATGATTTGAAGTATTTTTAAAGTGTCTCAGTAATTTACAAAGATGCATATTAAGCCAAATGCTGAGCTGAGAGTTGGTCATTTTTTGTACTACAGAGCTGATTATAAATCTGAGCATTGCATTTGCAGCTTTGGTTTTTTTTTTTCCCCCACAAACCTGTTCTTTTTTTGTTGATGATTTTCAAGTCAGTAATTTCTCAGGGTGGTTTGTCTTTTGTGTCTTTAGTAGTTTTTTTTTTATTTAGTAAAATACAACCACCAGCCACACGTAAAACTCCCATGTATTCCCGTGGCTCTGTTTGTATTAGGATGAAGTATTCCATCTTTCAAACGTAGGTTTCAAAAAGGACCAAAAGTAGGCAGAGCTCCGGCTGGTTTGATGAGGCAGGTGACCACCAGCCGGCAGCAGAACTCAATTATTCGAGTTGTATTTATTTGCACCAGAAGAGGGCGCTACTTAATCGAGCCAGGCTATTGAAATTCAGGACGCGTTCAGGATAAATTACACTGCACTGACTCCTGCCCGATTCTACGCCCATGTCGTCATTTATACACCGAGTCAAAATGTCGCGTTTTACACCAATTCACAGATTTATAGTGCAGGTCCTCCGGCCCTCACTAAGGGAGTCACCTGAGTGTGTAGACTATAGCATGAGTATTTATCAGGTTTGGGTTTGTTCTTTGGTGCAGAATGCCGAACAGGAGTACTAAATCTCTCAGGGAGCTCAGGTCAGAGTATCTTCATTATGCTGATTGATGTGAACATCTTGCCATGAATGTTAAGATGTTCCTAATAAAATGGCCGCTGAGTGTATCTTTTACATCAGCATTTTATCATGAGCGTTTTACGCTCCATTTCTTGTCAACACGTGCGTATGTGATATGTACACCTTTTAAGGTTAATTACGTGCACATAGGCTGTAAATAGTTATTTTACGAGGTGACGCGCGTGGGTGTGAGCGAGTTTACGCGTGTTTGTTTTTCTTCTTTGCCCATATCTCTTGCGTCACACACACGCCCCCTTAACCGTAACACTTAGCGCGGAGGAAGTGAATGACGTGATTTCAATCCCAGCCGTAGCACGTGTACGGGGCGCGTTCACGTGGCGGGGACGCGCAGACACGAGGGCGAGCGCTGGTGGAGAATGTGAGTGGTGTTTCTGCGGCTCTACACAGCCATGGAGCTGGAGGTGGAATCCGCCGAGTGAGTATCATGTACAGGAGTGTGATCACTGCGTGCGTGTGTGTGTAAGAAATATGCATGCCACTTTGCATGAATGCAACAGTCATTTTTCTTTTCTTTTGTATTTTTTTCTGGACTGTTCTGAAGCATGATCTAGTCACGTCTCCTCCAAATAAATAAGCCCTGTAACTGTTCCTCAGCTCAGTGAGTGTGTTGGGGTTTTCTCTCTGAGCCCTGTGCAGTGTGTATAATAATCACAGAATGACCTGTTATTGAAATGTCATGTCCATGCCGCAGAGCCATTAAGTGGCTTTTACGTGTCGGGTTTAATCATTCACACCTTAAACTCTGCACGCGCTTCATTTCTTATTTGAGATCTTGTTGTTGTTGTTTTTGATTATGATGATGTTGATGATAAAGCTTGTGATGATCTACTGCTTTGAGGAATAAAGACTGCTTCCAGAAAGCATCTATAGGTAGATAAATGGATGGAAGGTTCTGTAACCTTATTCTTGGTCCTAAATGTTGACATCATGTAGAAGGTTGTATTTATTGACTTCTGTAGCGTCTTTTCACCAAAAATTTCTAAAGAACCTTTTCTGGACCATTTGTTTTTATTTTGTAAGAGTGCTCATTTCAGACAGTTTATTAACCTCCTATGCTGGGAGTGATATTTTTGATTTTCCTACTTCCAATGATGCGCTGAGGAAATAATCCATTTAGACTGAGATGAGAGTTTTTGTAGACTTCTCAGTGAAGGAGGAAAGTTAGGAGCTGTGATGGAGAATCAGATTCTGGAAGAAGAAGCTGTCGATTAGTGTTGTAGTTGCAGGAGGTTAATTAATTACAGCAACCTTGGGTTTGAAAACAGTAAAGAAATATTTCTGTGATTTAGGACCATCTAAAGATGTTAGGTGTGTGGTTGTAGCTTGGTTGTTATTGTTGTTGTTGTTGTTTTTTGTTTGTTTTTACCAATATTGCTATAAGAGATAAATTAATTACAGCTACATGGGATTTGAGAAATAAAAATGTTTAAATAATTAGTTTTTAATATTTAGAAATATATAATTATTATTATTATTAGTAGTAGTAGTAGTAATGTTTAGTATCTTGATTTTAAGATTTTTTTTAATTGATTTTTAAAAAATTATTATTATTATTATATAATAACGGTGGTGTGGTGGTTAGCACTGCCGCGTCACAGCAAGAAGGTCCTGGGTTCGATCATGGGTCCTGCATGTTCTCCCCATGCATGTGTGGGTTTACTCCGGTTTCCTCCCACAGTCCAAAAACATGTGAATTAGGTTAATTGGCTACTCTAAATTGCCCATAGGTGTGATTGTGAGTATGAATGGTCCCAGCCACTACGGGGCACACTGAGTGTTTCGTGGTGCCGATCCCAAGCCCAGATGAATTGGGAGGATTGCATCAGGAAGGGCATCCTGCAGAAAAATCCCAACCAAATCGATAAAGCGGACAACAGGCGATCCGCTGTGGCGACCCCGTACAGGGAATAAGCCGAAAGAAGAAGAAGAAGATTTATTGCAATTTTTTTTTCATGAAATTGTCTATGACATATGGTCTATGGCAATTGCTGTATCTTGTTGTTGTTGTTGTTCTTCTTCTTTCCTTCTTCCTAACCATCTTTTTTAGTTATCATTATTGCTATTTAATTTATTAGTCAAATAGTTTTATATTTCATATGTTTTATCTTATGTATGTTGTTAATTATTTGCATTATGTATTATATTTATTTTAATCTATGTTTATTATTTCTGTATTATTATTTATCATTTGTAATTAACTCATATTAGTTAACTTACATTCTTCTTTTTTACATTACACACACACACTATTCCTCAAGGGAAATTTTCTTAAATGAAAGTAAAGAACCAACTAAAGAACCCTGTAAAGTGTTTAATGTTGCATATATGATGTGTGGATGTTTGAGGGGGTCATAAACTTATCTCATGTTCAGTAGAAGGTTAGATTAAAACTGACAGCTGGTGTGTGTGTGTGTGGGTGTGTGTGTGTGTGTGGTCCTGGGCAGTGTGATCCGGCTGATCATGCAGTACCTGAAGGAGAACAATCTGCCGCGCACGCTGGCCACGCTGCAGGAGGAGAGCACGGTGGCGCTGCACACAGTCGACAGCATCGAGAGCTTCACGGAGGACGTGAACAGCGGCCAGTGGGACACAGTGCTGCGAGCCATCCAACACCTCAAACTACCTGACGACCTGCTCATCGACCTGTACGAGCAGGTGAGTCTCAGAGACATGACAATAAAAATGCTTCGCTCGAGTGCATGCACACTTGGAAATTCAAATATGGAACATGGTTTAAATGCATAATATATGCAAATTACATTCATATTTCTGACACAATTCTATAAGTATGTTAATGCATAGGTTCTAAATGCAAATGAAGCACACGCCAAATGTTATAAATGCAAATCTTATACATGCAAATCAAGTAGAGTTGTGTCAAAGTATTCAAGCAAATCAAGTATTGGCACCCTTAAAGTGAATATTTGATTATAGAAGTCCACTCCTCCATGCAGAACATTGTAAACCCCTGATATTGTATCTCACAACTCTTTCTTTTTGCAAAAAGTCCAGCTTTTCGACCAAATATGAAGGTTGATGGTGTTTATGGCCAAATTGTTTCATTTTTGGTCTCGTCACACAAATCCACTTATTGCTCCAGTGAGACTTGATGAAATTCAGATTATTGGGTTCTTTCAGGAAGAACTGTAGTGCAGCTTGTTGTTATTGGTGTGGCATCTAATTACAAACTCGATTACCTCAATAATCAACTAAACATTCAATTCAGAAAATTTAGCTCAGAAGGATATTCTCAAAGGCTTTTAAAACATTTTTATTGCAGAGTTAATTGTGCCTAATACCTTTCTTAAAAATAATCAACAGCGATCTGTCTCTTTTCTTTGACTCTTTGGTTTTCCGCATGGTGATGGATGGAGAAGAGGTTTTACATGTGTGCATGTGCATTAAATTTAAACTCCAGGGAAATGTGGGTCATGGGTCAGATCAATTTCTAATCATTCTTAAAAGTTCAGGTCGAGGAAGTGTGTACAAGAGTTGCAGCTCACCAAGCAAACTGCTGCTGTTATCATAAAGACTCCTGACTTTTATTCACAATTTGAAATCATACTGAGCATCCTGTGAACACACTGAGTTGATGTGTTTAAATATTTATCTCTGCTTATTTTCCACCAGGTGGTTCTGGAGCTGATCGAGTTGAAAGAACTAGAAGCCGCTGGTTGTTTATTGACTCAGACGGACCCCATGATCATGATGAAACACACTCGGCCCAAAAGATACACCAAGCTGGAAGCTCTGCTCACAAACGAGCACTTCGACCCAAAAGAGGTAAGTGTGTGTTTAACTCGTTGGGTAATACAAATATAGTATGGTATGATTTGTAAACTGATTCCAGAACAATCCACACCATGGTTGAGTACCTGGGTCCACTTAACATTGCAGAAAAGTAGGTGGAGTTTCTCTGATAAGAAGGTGGAGCTTCTTAGATAGAAGGGCACTTGAAGGACAACAGTTAGAGACTCCTCTATGATATGCAAAGCTGCAACTACAACCACTTTACAGTATATGTCTGGATATATTTCCAACGGCGTCACCAAATTTCTACACTGGCTATGTTTCGTCAATGTTGAACTTTACCGACATTTACTGGACATTAAGACGTATGGCATTGTGGAGTGCAGACCTCTGCCAAGCTCACATGCTGAATCTCACAACTTAAGCAAAAGGTTTTACACAATCCTGCTTACAGTCAGCCAAAAAAACCACACTGAAAATATAACCTCCTTGGCGAAGGTATCCGGGAGGGTCATGATCTGATTTAATTTTCACTTAGTGTCTAGTTTAATGCTGATGCAATGAACAAACTGAACTTTTTTGGTTTAGTCAGCAGGATTGTTATCGGACGTGACAGAATACTGGCGTGCATTAGTAAAGCCATTCTCATTTTCCATGTGTTGTTTAAAATGTCAGTTACTGCAACAGGAGATGATTCTGTAAGGGTTGTTTCATGAACATCTAGCTCCACCCACATTTCCTTTTGGTTTTCTTGGTACTTTGACGAGAAGGGTACCTGAATGGAACAACAGTTTTATTTTGTATCCAGATATGAGGGATTAAAAGGAGAATGGATCAATTATGAGATTTTTAAGACTTAAACAAAAACATCTCTTTACTAACTGGGTCCTGAACTAAATTGCAATCCAAAACGTGATGGGGGTTTTCACTCCGTATTACTGAAGGTTTACCCAGAAGGCAGCAGTAAGGAGAAGCGCAGGCTGGCTATAGCTCAGGCGTTGGCTGGAGAGGTCAGTGTGGTTCCTCCCTCTCGCCTCATGGCTCTGCTCGGACAGGTGGGTTCTCGTCTACTCAGAAGCTTTGTGCCTTTAATTACCAGGATCAGTTGAATTAATCTATAATCAGTACTAGAATGTAAATGATATCCAACAACATCGCTGACTTTAATCTGGTGCAAATCAATAAAGCTGTAAATAAAATGTAACGATCATTAAATAGCAAAGTGAGTGCCGTTCTCTTTACAGAGCTGTTAGTGTCAGCGGCCCTGTTTGTATTAGCTTCAGCCTCATGTTATAACCTGCCTAATGATATATCCATTTGTCTCGTTATTCTTCTGAAGTGTTGGACGTAATGTATGACCTGATGTGTCAAACTGGGCCATCGTGTGTTGGACCCGGGCAGGGCGTGATTAATTGATCTAGGCTATGGCATTTCAATCCAGGTCATGAAGGAGTGTCAGTTCCAGATATCTGTGCTAATTTAGGCAAAATGTTACCAGGCTCAGCCTGTGAAATCCATAACCTATAAATTATGCACCAGTAAACACCAACCCAGCTCTAATAGGGCTATAGGTCTTAGCAAATTAATCAAATATTGAACAATTTTTTCCCTTAAATAGTCCTGCCTGAGGTTTTGCACCCCACTGAGCATGTGTCTTCTCCAAACAGGGTCGTTTATGCGAGACCGCTCTGTACAGGCTACAGGAGACCAAAGCTCTGAGGCAGTTTGGATCATTAGCCATGTTGGTAAGTGAAGTGTGAAGACACGCTTTATCACACGTCATAACTTGGTGTAACTCCTGTACGAAAGGCTGTTCATCTTCATCTGCCCCTTCCAGTCTCTGAAGTGGCAGCAGCACCAGGGTCTCCTGCCCCCCGGGATGTCCATAGATCTGTTCCGGGGGAAAACCATGATGAAAGACCTGGAGGAAGAGCGCTTCCCCACCCAGCTCAGCCACCTTATAAAGGTAATAGATCACAAAAATGCTGAAGCAGTTCAAACCCTGCCAAGAAGCTGCAAGCCAAAAACCCCATTATACCTCCATCTATCTGAGAACGTGTCCTTTAACCTCCCGACCCCAGTGAACACACAGGATATGTGCTTAGTAGATTCCAAACCTTGGAGCAGTACAGTAATATGTAGTTCCAGTTCATTTTTCTCTTTTTCCTGAAGGTTTTGTGGTATCTATACGCCACAGAAAAAGTAGTTCCTGTCTCTGAAAAAAAAAGTGATTCAAATTTTCACATTTACAGATTCATTTATATACAAACACTTTAAACAGAACAATTCATGGAAGTCTTGGTTTATTGACAAAATTTCAAACAGCCTTTGACTTTAATTCAGAATGATTTTAGGGTGAACAGGTTTGCTGTTATTCCACTGCATATATAGTTGCGACAGATATTAGAGCAAAAAAAATTAAAAACACTGGAGTATACTTTTAATATTTCTTTGAGATCCTTGTGACACATAAACAGATTGTATTAAAGGATTGACTCTCTCTCTCTCACACACACACACACACACACACACACAGAGTTATAATTGTTTTCGAGGCCCAAGGCTTTCTGTCAGATGGGCACCATGCTGACTCACTGTTTCTTCTGATTGATGGCCTTGGGGAACAGTAACTCCGCCTACAAACACCACTGACCTTCCACCCTCAGCACCATGATATCATTACTGTGTGGGTGTATGCTAACTTAATGCTAATGCATTTTCTCTGGTGGCCAGAATTTATACAGTCCCCCCCAACACACACACACACACACACACACACACACATACATACACACAGGCACACAGACCTTGAGAAGAAGCGATGATGCTGCTACACATTGCGCTAGTCTCCCAGCTCTAATATTGGTCTTTAATATAAAGTGCAGCGGTGGTTCTTTAGTTAATTAATGAGAGTAATTTTTATTATTATAAACAATAACTTTTCATCAGTGCAGTCAGAGTAATGGTGTCTTGACATGTCTAAACTTTCTTTTAATTTTGAATAGTTTTTTACCTAATAAGCTAACAAGTGCATGCTACAAGCACAGATGATGAACTTTGAAAAATGTAGCCTGCTAATGTAAGCGTAATATAGTAAAAACAATAAGTAAATAGATGTGCATTTCCTAAAGGAAATACTAGTGCTTGTAAAGCAAAAGAATTTAGATAGATAGATAGATAGATAGATAGACAGATAGATATATTAGCAGGAGTGGTAGAGGGATGAGAATACATGGATTGCTCAGTAGTATTGCCCAGATCATATCTAGTAAGTTTGGAGGTATTATTTTGGAAATTGATTACATGGGAGCAGTTTGAAAAAGTTTCCCATTTAAACTCTATGGGGAAAAAATGCATGGAAAAAGGGATAAAAAAAAAAAAAGAAAAAAAAAGAGTGATCTGAGTGGAATATCAAAAAAGAAAAATACAAGCACTTTTCCTCAGTGGGCCAAACATTTTACAGTTGCAACTAAATTTCTAGCATAACATCTCTAGGATCAGTTAGGCATCGAAAGATGAATTGAAGTCAATTGGAAAAAAGTGAGGGATGAAAGAAACAGACAGCAGGACTGATAGAAGGATAGACAGAGTGCCCAGTAGCCTCAAAAAATGAAGTGATGTCAATGGGGGAAAAATCGAGGGATTAAAAGAAACCGAAACAGGACTGATGGAGGGATGAAGTGGTGGCGTGCTCAGTAGTATTGCCCAGGTTATGAAAACTGAATTTAGGGGAGCAGTTTGAAAAGTATTCTCATTCAAAGTCTGTGAGAGAAAATGGACAGAAAAGGGATAAAAAAAGAGTGATGTGAGTGGAATATCAAAACAAAACCTCATAGATGCCAAACCAATAACAAGATCTACAAAAGAACACACTGAAACAGAGTTTCTAAGTTACATTTTTTGAGTTATTGATCCTGGAAGATCCAAGAGATAGCAGGATAGTGCTTTGCTTTGCAAGTGCATTACAACAATTTTGAAAATTATGAACTTTGTTAATGAAGTTTTTATCAACATCTTATTCTGGTCAACATTCGGCACACCTGTTTATTTATTTCAGTATGATCAAAAGATTTTAGGGGCTTTACTGCTTAAGTATACTCAATACTGAATATCTGATATCGAGAATTTTTTCAAGTGTATGCATTTATTTTATTTTTTTTTTCTCTTTATTTTATTTTGATTTATATACATTTATCCATAAGATTCAAAGATTTAAAAGTTTATTTGAAACATACACAGTTATACACGTTCAGCATGCAGGGAACTATAAACCTGAATTGCTCCTGAAACTGCGATCAACTTAAACAGTATGTACAGGGGTGTGAAAAAGTGTTTGCCCCCTTCCTGGTTTCTCATTTTTTTCAATGTTTGTCACACTTAAATGTGTCAGATCATCAAACAAATTTAAATATTAGTCAAAGACAACCCAAGTAAACACAAAATGCGGTTTTTAAGTGAAGGATTTTATTATTAAGGGAGGAAAAAAATCCAGACCTACATGGCC
>JAQQZU010000013.1:12142971-12153768 GCA_030068025.1 Parauchenoglanis punctatus | reverse complement strand
ATAAAAACACACTTTCCCATTTAGCGCTGCATAATTTCCTCTCTCTGGAGTGAACGCTGCTACCGCCGAACCTCTCAGGTGTAGAATATGGGTCACCCTGAGCCTCACTGACGTCCGTCCTGCACATCTCTAACCGCTAATAATAACAGCGTCCGACTTCTCGTTTTTACAGTAGAAAGCACTCGGGGAGTCGCTGTGGTGTGTTTACAGCCGTTACACTTTTACACTGCAGGTCAGGGGTAAAGACTGCTCACATATTATACTCTGTAGAAATACAATTTTTAACAAATGTTTACATTTTAACATTTGGACAATAATGATGAAAATGTGCATGTATTGAATTTACTGGGGGGTAAAAAAGTGTTTAGTATGAATTCTGAATTTGATTCTAACACCGTTTCCAAAAAGTTGGAATGCTGTGTGAAATGTAAATAAAAACAGAATGCAATGATTTGCAAATCATGTAAACCCACATTTAATTAAATATAAAACAAAGACAACATATAAAATATTTAATCTAAGAAAGGTTATTGTTGGGTTAGGGGCAACAGAAGACTGGAAAAGTTGTGAAATTCTAAAAAAAAGAAAAGAAAACAAACCCCCCCACATCTAGTGGAACTTCTCACAGCTAATTAGATTAATTGGCTGCAGGTCAGTAGGATAATTGGGCAGTAATGATGGGGAGGGGGTCATCACTTTGGAAAGGGAGTGGAGCGACACACTTTAAATATCAATTTCTTAAAAGAATTTAAGATTTAGAATTAAGAATTTAACTTGTATATAAAAATTATATAGTGAATATTAAACTGTATGTAATGGATATTAATGTAGATTTATTTTAGATTAATGAGCAAGTCACGGACATTGAATATTAAGTAAAATATAATTGATTGTGTGTGTGTGTGTGTGTGTGTGTGTGTGTGTGTGTGTGTGTGTGTGTGTATAGGATTTAAAGTACCAAGCTCAGGATAACTTCATGATGATGGGTGGGGCGGTGCTCTGCCTGGCAGTGAGTCACGACAGTGAGATGGTGGTGTCCGGGGCTCAAGATGGAAAAATACAGGTGCTCCACCGCAACCTCCAACTTGATCTCCACCTTGACCTTTACCTCCAGCTCCAACTTGACATCCATCTTGAATTCCACCTCAACTTTCACCTCCATCACCATTTCAACCACCAGTACCAGCTCTACCACCACCTCAACCCCCATTTCAATATTTAGTAGGGATGGCAATAACACACCTTCACATGCAAAGTGGTGCCTTGAACCTTACAATCCCTGCAATATGTATCATCATCATCATTATTATTATTATTATTATTATTATTCGTTTAATCAGTCTGTGCTTGGAAACCTTGTTTTTGTTTTAGGTATTCTTCAATACTAAAGACTAAAAATTAGAAACACCAAATTTGGCAGACAGGTGTATTTGCACCCCACCTATAGTTATTGTTTAATTGCTTTAACATAGAGAAATTGGGATTGTATGCGATTAATTGACAATTAATATGATTTTCAGTGCGGTGCTTGGCCCTCTATAATTATTGAGTTTGGTTCTTACTTCATCAAAGATGTATACCTCACTCAGCTGTGTGTTTGTTAGCTGTGTGTTAAATTGTGAAATGGATGTGTCTCCTCTCTCTAGCTGTGGCGGATTCGTAACGGTCAGTGTTTGCGCAAATTTGAGCGTGCCCACAGCAAAGCTGTCACCTGCCTCAGCTTCAGCAGAGACAACGGTCAGCTCCTCAGTGGCTCCTTCGACCACATCATCAGGTTTACACGCACACACACACACTAATGGTGTTTGTCAGGTTGCAGTGTTAAAGGAAAATAATGTTCTTCCTCTCAGACTCAGAGGTTGGTGTAACATTAGCAGTGCAGTGAAGGCAGAAAATTAGAACTGTGCTTTATTCTGTCAGCCGGTGGTTCAGTACCAAAGCTGTTTGTTCTAGCTGTTTGTTTTTTGGTTCCTGCTCAACATATGAACAGGAACTTCTGGTTCTTGGAGATGGGGCTAACAGCACTGTTGATTTCATGGTTGCACACACACACCACAAAACACGTACGCCAACCAGAGCCCAATTACTGAGCATAAAAAATAAACTCAGAACTGTACTCTTTGGGCCACAAATGTAATAATTCAGTGACACAAAATTTTACCGCAGAAAAGGGATTTTATTGGAATATTATTTCCAGGCGCACAGTCACAGATGCACAAGTTAACATCTTTACATATCCACAGCCTTAATCAGCTCCACAGAGTCTGCGCTCACCGTTGCTCCTGTGCATCTCTCAGCTGGAAATAAATAACTTCTGGCTGACAGCAATGAAAAATAAGCCCAGTTGTGAAGTTTGTGGAAAATGAACTAGAAATCCAAGTTCCGGTTGGGGCCAGTTTTAGTTTTTGTGATGATTCTCTGCTCATCATAGCTGAACAATGTTAGTTTTTACGAGGATGTATTATGTAAAAAAAGGCCTATTTTTCATTTTCTATGCATGAAGGAACTTATCCAGTGAGACTTTTCATCTGTAAGTGATGAACAGTTCTTATGTGAAGATAAACAGAATCTGAGAGAATCAAAGGGAAAAGTCATATTAAATTATTAAAATGCTGAAAAAGCTTCTGAACCAATATGTGGCTTTAGCCACTGGATCAAAACCGGTTATGACAGCAGAGGCTGAGTATGATGATGAAGACTGAAGTGCACACAATGTGCGTCTCCCACTCTCTCTGTCTCTCGCTAACCAACCTGACGTTAGCATTTCTGCAGAATCCGTGTTAGGCTCCTGGTGTGTGTCTGTGGGTGGAAGGAATTCTGATTTTCCACGTGCACTCCAGCAATGGAGGAGGCAGAAAGAAAGATAGCATGTTTCTATTCCTATCTTAGGCGAGCGAGATGGGTCTGGCGGATGCAGCTGCTTTGCTACGTCAGTTTCTAAGCAATAGAAAGAAAAACCCAAGAAGGAATAATGAGGGCTGTGATTGGGTTCTTATTGACACACAAAAGCTCCTCATTCAGGCTGAATTGGATTTGCATGGTGTGTGACACAACGCATAAATGCCACAAAGGCACCAAAAGCAGACGAATGAGTTTAAATTTTTATATGGAGGCGACTGTTTAGGCATCATGGGTTACAACAGGCTGTTTAAATCCATCAGGCTTCATGGACTGAAATCAGGAAAGATGCTGAAGGAGTTCCAAGGTCACGCTTCCTGCATAAACGACGTCATCTTCTCACACAACTGCCAGTTTGCCATTAGCGCCTCAGCAGATGGCACAGTGAAGGTAAATCTGCATTTCATTTGCATACAGACCCTGATTAGATGCCTCTCCTTTCTTCTGGAGCATTAATGCTGATTCTCGCTTTCTCAGATCTGGAATGTGACCACAGCAGAATGCACCATCACCATCAAAACTCCTGATGTTCCAGAAGGCACCGACATCACAGTTAACAATGTTGTTCTGGTGCCTAAGAACCCAGAGCACTTTGTGGTGTGTAACAGGACCAGCACTGTGGTCGTCATGAACATCAAGGGACAGGTAACCGTCTCTGAATCAATTGGGAGCTTTTGAGACTTGAGGCACAACTATGACCTGCATCTCAACTTGGACTCAAGAGCTGCTGACGCAAATGTGGACTCGAGATATGCCAATGAGATTCAACAGTGAGTTGACTTGGGCTCGAGAGCTGCTGACGTTGTGACTTGAGACAAGATGAGACTTGGGCTACGTGAGCTGCTGACCTGAGACTTCGATTTAAGAGCTGCTAACTTTAGACTCAACTGACTGAAATGTGACAAATTTGTCGAATTGAGACTGGATTTGGACTCGAGAGCTGCTACCTTTGTAACTCAACTCTGACTCCCTGAGCTCTTTACTTGTGACAAAATGTTCAAACTGGACTTAAATGTTGCTAATTTGAGAATTGATTTAGGCTTAACACCATGAGCTGCTAACTTGTGACTCAACATGATCTCAAATGCTGCTGATGTGAGACAAGTCTCGACTTTGACTAAGTGAGTTAGTGACTGAGCTTGAGTCTTGAGAGCTGCTGATGTGCCTCAACTTGGAGTTGAGAACTGCTGAGCTGTAGCTCGACGTGTACTTTGACTGAAACCAGGGTCATGGGTACATTTAGTGTTTTGATCCTAGATCAATAACTCGTGCTTCGTTTGTTACCTCATGAAGCATAACTCAACACTGTTTTGCATCTCCACAGATTTCTCAGCACTACATTGAAACACTGTGCTTTAAATAACATGACGGATTCGAGTCTGCATTTCAAATCGGTCATTCCTGCTAACTGGCGCTCTGAGGTGCCGATCAGAAATGACTGAGGTAGCTGAATATACACAAACATGGAAATCAAAATAAACCATGTCAAAATTTTGTCCAGGGTTACAGAGCTGAATTTAGAGAGTTAACAAATTTAGAAAATGCTGTGGTCTAAACTCAAGAGACCGAGGCGATCGTCTCTCCCACACTTTTCATTGCTCGCTTGCTTGCTGACTCACTCGGTCTCTTAACCTCCTCCGCCTCCTCAATCTTCCATTCCATCTGCTCTCTTGCTCTTGCTCTCTTCCTCCCTCGCATTCATTCTCTCTCACTCTCTCTCTCTCTCTCTTTCTAAGGTATTGAGGAGTTTTAGCTCAGGAGTGAGAGAGGGAGGAGACTTTGTGTGCTGCACGTTGTCTCCTCGCGGAGAGTGGATCTACTGCGTGGGAGAAGACTATGCGCTTTACTCGTTCAGCACCATCACTGGAAAGCTGGAGAGAACTCTGACGGTACAGTTCCATCCTCGGGGCATCATTAGTTTCTTATTTCTGAAGAAAATGATCAGGGCTTGTTGTGAACTTTGAATGCACTTTGGAACACAATTTATTACTGTGGGGAAACTTTTATTCCTGCTAAATTGGTGTGTGCAAGGACACGCAGCAACCAGCAGCATGACGACAGTATTTCCTTAACGCTGACAGTCTTGTCAAAAACATTTGCTTGTTAGCCGAGACAGCATATTTAACCCACTAGCGAATTGTCTGTACACGTTTCAGTTCTGGCATGCCGTCTGTTCTGTCACTTTTTAACTGCTGGACATGTCAACATTTAACCTGTGAAATGAGAATAGATTAGCTTTCTTTCTATTATATAGCACTTAATATTTTTGGAACCAAGTGGCTCTACAGACATCCAGGTCTATGGCTGATGGTGTCACTGGGAATAAAAAGCTCCCTCAGACCACTGTGATTTGGACGGGTCCTAAAGGCTTTACATAGTAGCACGCAGCAGAAATGTCCTCCAATATCATTTAAGCCATGATGATGATGATGATGATGATGATGATGAGGTCTATAATGAATTGATCTCGCACAGTTGTAAACGAGCAAGCTTTGGTGATGGTGTTTTCTTGACGAGTCTCGCTCAATGTCAGTAAATCCCCTAATGAATTTCTAGAATTCGTTGCATCGAAATGCATAAACTGTAAAAACCCTCATCATGCGGTAGGAGTTGGACCCGTCTGAATTCCAGACTGAAAAGATTTCTTTTTTCTCTGCATTTCTGAGTCGATCCTAAACAGTACATCATGCGAACGCTGCTCAGTCTTGAGTCTATATTAAGCACAGGTGCCTTAAATTCCTCCACCTCCACAGGTGCATGAGAAGGACGTGATTGGCATAACTCACCACCCTCATCAGAACCTGATTGTCACCTACAGCGAGGACGGGCTGCTGAAGCTCTGGAAACCGTGAGCAAACGTGCATCGAGCGAACTCTACAGTCCTCATTGCTGATCCTGTGGTACGTCTGTACATCGAGATGTTCGGAGTCAGTTTTCAGGTTTGAAGGTTTTCCATTCCACATGCAATGAAGATCACTAAATTTAATCTTCACTTTAACTGTCTGAGTATCACTGATCTAATCATGTCTAACCAAAAGTTTACTTTAAACATTGTAAGAAATATGTGGATGGAAATGCTAAACCCGATCAGTGTTTCATAATGTTGCTGAATTGCATGCAACTGAACTATTGAACTAATAAATAACTGAACTAATTTTCCTGTGAAATTCAGGTATAACTGTCAATCGCATTCTTCCCCCAAAACAAAGAGTGGTTAGAAGCCAAAGATGGTATTTATCCTTTCCGTATATTTTTTAAAACTGTCCATCTGCTGTAGAAACACTGCATGATCGTATCGTCATGCTGTCTGTGAAAAGTTCGGTAGCGTTTACTGTGTCTGTATCTGCATGCCAGCAGCATCTCTAGCTGTATGAAGCCTTGCTTTAATGTAGCCTTTGTGCGCCAATACTGACATCATAACGCTTCTTTCCTTGAAAAAAAGCAGTGTGAATTCCTTGAATATAAAAGAATCGAGGCGGTTTCAACCAGCGACAACAATGTAGCTAATGAAAGGTATTCGGCTGATCCACGCTGCATTTTTTGGTTGAATTTGAAAAGTAGAGAAAAGCAGTGGCTTCAAGTGCTTTTTTTTTTTTTTTTTTTTATACCTCCTGATCAATCCGAATGCAAATTGGGGGCAAGCAGAAAAATAAAACATGGAGGAGAGAGTACAAGTCTTGTTAGATAGCAAATATAAGGATATTTACAAAAAAGATTGAAATATTGTAAATGCATGCATCATGTGCGGTAAAAAGTAAAACAAACAAAAAATGAGATATTACGAACTCGATGCGCTCATGGAAACCACAAAGTGCCAGATTCAACACTTTATTGTAGGATTATTTATCAATTTCAGTCAAATCTTTCTGCCTGTTTCTCTGAAAGGCTCTATTTTTGACTGAAAACTTTCAGTGCATCCTTAATAAATATGTTGAACTGACTATATACATAGCTAATGTTATCCAAGTGAAATAATCACTAACAGATTTCATTTCACATTTGAAAACTCAACATATTCTCCATTCACTGTAGGATGCAAACTTTAGGAATCAGGTCGAGATGAGAGCACCTGCCCAAATATTACTAATGTGAGATGAAGGGGCTTCCAGGGGGTCACTTAATACAGAGAAGCGACAGCTTCCTGATCTCCAGAGTTACACACATCTGATTATTCTCAGTATTGCAATCTCATCTACACAGCAAGCTAGGCTAGTCAGTTAGCTGATACTAGCTGCTAAGAGTGTTGATGTGGGAACATTGCGATCATCACGTAGGCTGCATTTTTTCCGCTTCTCTTTTTCTATGTAAAAAAAAAAGAAAAAAAAAAAGGCAAGTGTGAAAGCACTGAGCGCTGATCTGGACACGTGATTAAATGTTTTCAGGTGTGAAGGATTGGTGTGTTTTAACACTTGACCCACACTTGCATGAAAAGTAACACTGGTTCTGTAACCATGGAACTATAATTGTGTGTGAGATGTGTATCAGGTTTATATTTTGCTATTTATTTATCTCAAACACTGTCAAGAATGTTCTGGTTTTGTTTGTGGACAGTGGGTTCAGGTGATTTTACTATGTAAATGCAGCAATTTTATTCCTGCCCTCGATGTGAATGACATTTTTTTTAAATCTTGTCCTTCATCTGTAGATTATCAAGCTTATTAACATTCAGTGTTCTTTGTTTCTTATTGTTTTTATGGACTAAACAGGCATCTGCATACTTTTGATGTATGAAATAAAACTCGCTGCATGTTATGCAAAACTGGTCCGGTTATCTATTTACAATCCATATTTTTACAGCTGTGCTATTTTCTTTCTATTACTAGTAATAAATTGTATATTAACTAAAATATTCAGAACATAATATTTCATCATTTTTTGTGAAAAAAATGTCTGTAAAGGTCTGTAAATATTTCATCAAGTCTGTAAAGGTGCTAATAAACGCTCAGTCCACAGAGGAGGGGTGGTTCTGGGCCTAGTCCAAAAAAACAAAAAAAAGGTAAAAATAGTAGGATTTGTTCTGTTATTGGAGTAAAATGAAGTTAACTACATTGTTATTTATTTTTACATTGTGTAAATTGTGTTTGGGCTTGTTAGCATGCTGCAAATATTTGAAAGGGAGGAAATAAAAAAAAATGTAAAAGAGGGACTTTAAACCAGTCGTGCACTGGGGGGTTTTTGTTGTTGTTTTTTTTTTTTTGTTTTAATAAAGCGAAGTAACAAAATGAAATAGATACATTAAATAAAATGAAATTCTTGGACTTCAAAATCACCACTAAATAAATACTAACAATTCTGAAAATGAGTCCAAAAGCGTCAGGTAAAGGAGAAAGATTTAAGTTTAATTTATAAGTTAATATACAAATAAGGTGTGTATTATTAAAGTAGAAGAAACAATGAGCACATAAAAAGAGTATTATTTTCCAACAGGGACAAAGATCACTTTTTGAAAAGTTACAATTACATTTTTCGTTTCGGTTTTTGCTGTAAAACTCATGCTGAAGGGCAGGACACGGTTTCCTCTCTACCTGTTTATAAGGCCTCACAGGTTACAGGTAACGATGGTGTGAATGTTTGGCAGACAACCATGAAAATAAGGACTAAAAGTAGAACTTGCATTTAAAAGTTATTTTAAAATATTCAAGTGCATCAATGCTGCATAAATTTACTGCTCTGCATAATGAATCATCAGTGTAAGAAAGAAACAGTTTAATTAACTGGCAACTTAATTTACATAAAAGGCTGCAAATAAATAATAATAATAAAAAAAAAAAACAGACATCAGTCAATTTATAACGACAATGCTGCTACACATGACCAAAAAAAAACTAGTTATTGAACCAAAATATTTTTTTTTCAGTTTACGGTCACCATTAGAGGTCATTATACAAACAGCAACTGTAGTAAAGGTTTTCATTTATATGCTTATTAAAGGTTTACCTGTTAAAGTAACACTGCTTTTGTATTTGAGGAAAATCTTTTGGCTTGCTAAATCACAGTATCCTTAAAATGGCAAAAAGAAAACGGCTTGGCTTTTAGTTTCTGAAGTTACTGTAAAAATTAGCAGCTTTAAATTAAACCTTTATTTTCTCTGACCTCAGATGCGTTTGTAAAGAAATCTACAAAAAAAAGAACAAACAAAAAAAGAAAACAATACTGTACCTGACTCACTCACTCGATCCTCTCCACACCTCGAACACCCGCTCACGATTCCAATAAACTCTCCCAGTGAGTAAAATAATAATAATGAACTATCTGATGAAAGGATCTTTCTCTTTCTCATCCACACACTCTGATCACAGCGCTTTATCTAAACAGTGAGGTCGATGGTACGAGCAGTGGAAAGGGACAGAAGCTCTATGAGGTTTGGCACTGTACCCCTCCTCCTGGGTGAAAGTCCTCCACGTCCTCCTCGATGTAGTGGTGACGGCGCCGCTTGTGGCTCGGATCACAGTCCTCCAGGTCGGCGTAGATGTAGAGGTCATCGTCCATGCTGTCAGGATCGCTTTTCTCTTGTGTGGAAGGGAAATACTGCTCCAGCTGCTTCAGCTTGTTTACAGGGAGGAAGTTAGCCACGGGGAAGACGACCTGCAGAAATCCAAAAACAACATTTAACTAAAAATTTACTCAAATTATAATTAACCTATCATGTAACCTACACATTCATTTTCGCACCATGTTTTTGTATCAAATAAACATGTAAGGTGAAAATTAGCATAAATTTACTGCTGGCACATAAAACACATCTCAATAACGTTTATTTCACTCAAAACATCTGACAAAAACGACGTCTTAACATCGGAATTTTATGTAGTATTTATTATTTTAAAATGTTTTTTTATTTTTAATACAAGCTAAAAAATACGATGTTTTTTCATCTTGAAGGTAGAGATCATGATGAGTTATCATTATGTGCATCCATCAGAAACAAATTGGTGGTGAAAAATTTTTGCATGCATGAGATTTTAAAATATAAAATGATCACACGCGCCCATGTGTGTGTGTGTGTGTTTATATATATATATATATATATAGTCTAAAAAACTTTTTAGGAAATATATATATATATATTTATATATAAAAAATAGACAGAAATGATTAAATGTGCTGCAGTTGATAAAAGCAATTAAAATTTTAAAAAAAAAAGCGATTGTCTTTAGACAGTGGTTGGTTGAATGGATGGGAATATATATATACATACTATTTTGTAGTTCACGCTGTAATCATTTTTTTTGTATTCTGATATTTTTCAATTTAAAATTTTTTTTGAAATTCATACTGAACCATAATAAAGCTGAATCCCAAGTGGCTTCCTATTCACTATATATGCTCACTACACACTGGGTATAATGACGTAACGGCATTATTAGCAGACATGATACAGTACTATTATCAGCATACAGTAGTCGCTGAGATTCAGTCACAGGAAAAAAGAGAGCAAAAAGTACATGTATGTGGAACATTTCAGCATTAATATGGTGGATTTATTTAGCGCCGCTTTCACATTGCTTGTGTCGATAAATTCTGAAGATTAATTCTGTTTACATTAGTCTAAGAGCGCTAGAATTTAGCATAAATATTAAAAATGTAACAAGCTGAATTAGGAACGTGTCTGTGTTGGTGTCACTCACATTAAAGAGGATGATGAGTCTGCCTTTCTCAAAGGGACGACGGTGCACAGGCATCCCCTCATTCAGCACACACTTCTTATCACCTGGTCTGATCAACTCACCTGCTCGAGACATGACCGATCATTACAGCTGGAAGAAACTAAAATATTCACTGCCATCAAGCAGGTGCTTCGCTCTCAATCTGGGAGTGAGGAGCGAGTTTACACACTAACCTGGGAGTGAGGGGAGTTTACACACCTGTAGGTGAGAACACTAACCTGGGTGTGAGGTG
>JAQQZU010000013.1:12119754-12142871 GCA_030068025.1 Parauchenoglanis punctatus | reverse complement strand
GCGAGTTTACACACTAACCTGGGAGTGAGGGGAGTTTACACACCTGTAGGTGAGAACACTAACCTGGGTGTGAGGTGATGAGCAGAGTTCTGTTGTCCAGTGATTGGACGGGTTTCTGGAAACCACACAGCGACTCTACGAGCTGAATTTCCATGGTCATGATCAGATCTCTGGTCTGTCTGTGTGAAAAATAAATTCCACAGTGATGAGTGCACAATCCAGTGTGGGTCACACAGTCAGACTGTTAATATTAACTAAAAATAAATAAAACCATGCTGTTTTGTGTTATAGCACTGCTATAGCCCTGCGCGTACCTCGTGAAGACAGGATGTGCCTTCTGCTCTAAGACGATAACGATGTCACCGGGTTCTAGTCCCGGTTCCTGGTTTCCTTCACCATGGAAAACAATCTTCTGTCCATCTTTCATACCTGATTAACACACTGCCGTGTCATAGAACCTCTTTCACTTTATATCCATTTATTTGTTAGCTCCCCACCTCCTCACCTTTATCGACGTGCACCTCCAGGATCTTTTTCTGCCGCAGGATTTTGCGTCCAGTGCAGGCTTTACAGCGGCCGCGCTGGCTCAGGCACTGGCCCTGACCGCTGCAGCTGACACAGATGGTGGAGATCTGCTGCACCATGCCGGGAAGTAACTGATGCAACCTCACCTGGACTCCTGTCCCCCTGCAGGACGGACAGACCTCCACCGCACCTTTACGCCCCCCACGGCCTGAGAAGCACACCACAACAGAGTGCTGATCATTTCTGCATTCTGATTGGTTGATTAATTCAGGTTTATATTAATGCGCTCATTATGATGCATTATCGTTTCTATGGCAACAGCTCATTCACAGGCATGTGCACAGGGAACGCTTAGTTTTCTGTAAGGGGATGTTTATTTATGTAACATTTGTGGAAGGGGTCTCCAGAGTCAGCGCTTTGTAGCAGAGATAAAGTTGTGAAAAGTGGTGTAATTTTTTTTGCGTAATTAACTTAATCGAGAGACTAAAGAGAGGCTTGTGAAGGAACGACTGTTTATAGCTGCTATAATGCAAGTAAGAACTTTTTTCATGAACATTAAATGCAACTATAAACGGACAATGCTTAAACTGCAGCGATGTAAGAGGAATAAAACATGCTCGGGGAGGTGCCGTTAATCAAAAGCAGTCGGTTTTTCACAAAAAAGATGTTTTTAGATGAACGGTTACCTTCGCATCTCTCGCAGATGACGTTTTTCTGTAAAGCCAGTTTCCTGGTGGCTCCGTTGTACAGATCCTCCAAAGACACGGTCAGCTGATGCACAATATTCTTCCCTGAGAACACGAGACATCATACTATAATCACATCCTTCAGACTGTTTATACGTCACGATGTTTCCCTGCACTGAGAACAGAACAGAAGGTAAACGCTGTCTAGAAATGTTTTTGACAGAAAACTCTGCGGTTAAAACTATTTGTATATAGTATAGAAATTTAAATGTGTAGAATTGCTCCTTTCAGAGATGGCACTACTTTTTGGGTGGCTGTTGTATGGCTGTGACGGCGTCTGGACACTTTGTAACATTATCGGAACTACAATAAATACTGTGCTGGAAAGTTGGATAAAGTTCCTGTCTCACACATCTGCAGATTTCACTCTGGGTTTTAGTCCCAAATTTTAAACATTTAGTGATTTTCTGTATATAAATTCTTGTCCACTACAGGAACAGGAGAAAATAAAACCCTTGTGACTCAGGTGTAAAGTTGCAGACACAGCACATAACACAGAAAAACAAAACCTGCAGGATTAATCCTGCCTAAGGAAAATGTTATTTTTAAATATTTGATTAAAGTGTACAAAAAATGTTTTACATAACCAAACACTAATCTTTGTTCCGTTAAACGCAGAGCAGAAGGAGGTTGTTTTTCCAACGTGAGAACTTTACGAGTGCGTTACTGCTGTAATTTATCAGGAAGAAACCTAAAGTGTGTGTAAAATACGAGATGTGTGGTCTGTTGATGTATAGAAGAGGTATTCACGTGAGGAGGTGGTGTACCTCTCCTCTCTCGCCGCATGCGATCTCCTCCTCCGAAGAACATTTCGAAAATGTCCATGGGGGAGCTGAAGCCTCCTCCTCCACCTCCATTCCCACCCTCCTTAATGGCCGTCTCTCCTCCTCGATCGTACACTTGTCTCTTCTCCGTGTCGGACAGCACCTCGTACGCCTGAGAGATCTGTTTAAACTGGAAACAAAACTACACCAGGTGAAAATACATTCAGTATTAAAATCTGGGTCGGTTAGACAATGAATATTAATGAGTGCACAATGAATATTAATATCACAAACTACAAAAAGTGAAATCTGAAAGCAAAGAAAACCACAAAGAGGCTAAAATCATCTTTTTTTTCTTTTTTTTTTTTATCTACCAATGGTAACTTGTTTAATTTTCCTACACTTCCTGTCATCCAAACATCCACCAGCTTCAGGAGGAATAATTACAGGAGGAGTTGTAGATTCTACTGGCTGCACGGTCTGTCAATAAAACATTTGAGATTCAGATGCAGAGAAAGATTCCTAGCTGGAAAAAAAAAACAGCTAGCATTATACAATGCAAAAATAAAAAATGAACTAGGACATGTTTCCTATTACCATAAATATTACCAGCACCTTAAATGCTGGTGAAGAGAATCTTCAACATGCATATTTTTTTTTTATTGTAATTTATGAACATTTTAAAGCCATAAAATATAAACATGACAAAATGATGAAAGTTTACAAAGATTTAAAATGATGTCTAAAAATGGCCTGAATGAATAAATTCACACAGTAAGTTACAGAAATAAAACAATGGCGACGGTTTAAGATTTCGGCTTTCTAATCATAGGAGCGTCCCGTCTCTCCCTGCCCCCGAAGATAACCCCCACGCTGATGAGGCGCTCACCTTCTCCCCCTCGGCCGGGTTCTTGTCCGGATGGTATTTCAAGGCCAGTTTGCGATAAGCTTTCTTCAGCTCGTCAGGGCTGGCGCTGGGACTCACGCCCAGGACGTCATAAAAAGCCGTCTCCTTCACCATGATGGCCACAGAGAAGATTAAACTGGAGGGGGCAGGAAGTGCAGTTACTCACACACACCACAGATTATAATATAATCCAGGTAGATTCATTATCATGCATTTTTATGCATCATAACTTTGGGTGGAAAAAAGGTAAAACGTCTCACTACTTCACTTACATAAAGAACGTCTGAAATAAGACAATCCTAACAACTGACAGAACAAAGCTAACAGGAAGACGAAGAAGCTGGATCAGAAGAACGCTCGGGTACCGATCTGAATCCGGAGCTCTCTGTAAAGAGCAACGTGCGCCTGTTTCCCTTTACATGATGGTACAGCTATACAAAATAATAACACTGTGCGGAAATCTTAAACTGACTTGCAGTGCTTGCGAGTAGGTTAGAAAGGTGCAACAGTCAACATTTTCAATTTCTTATTGATACAGATAAGGAAGAGTTTTACAGAAATGATCAAATCATTTTCTCAGAACAGGTGCATTACATATGTGGAAAAATCTTGTGTTTGTATTTGGCTTGGCCTCTTGTCAGGTATTTTATAGCCACGGCCCAACGACTCAAAGTCTTATAGGATTCAATGCCTTATAAATAAATCATGATGGAGAGAAGGTGCACGTTTATAGAGTTATAACTCGGCCTTCAGGCAGGTGAATGTTCGCGTGAACGCATCATCATGCTATCTCTAGGTGACCGCTATAGGTTTTTGGGGCGTAGCTTTGTGCGCACGGGCGGAAACGGGGTGATCTCAATGTACAAACAATTATTCAAATCTTATTTAACTGTTAATTTTACTAGAAAATTGAATGTCAAGGGCAAATTGAAAATGTGGGGTTTCTTCCACTTTCTGGATAAAAAGTCCTAGAACATCAGTCAGAGGTAACAGTAACAAACAAAAGTGAACATTACAACCAAGAGGATCATAATATTGTTTAGAGGATATGAAACTGGTGGAAATGGTAGTTATTAGAGAATAAACTAATTTATATCCCATTCAGAAAAGTTCGAGTTAGGAGCTTCTGTAAATCCTGAGCCGTCCTGAGGGGGTGAAAACTTTTGCACTCCAAGGTATAGATCTCTTAGGGACTTGCTCCTTAGTCATATTAAGTCAAATATTTGATAAAAAAACATCATAATGGATGAAGTGTAATATAATTACACTGTGATTTATTTACGTTGTAAACACTGAGTAGGTATTTCTCTAAAGCTCAATGTAGTGAAAAATAACAGTCAGTTCAGATTTTTACCAAATATCCAGAACATGTCAAAGTGAATCAGGAGCATCTCTGTTCGACATTTTTTTAGTTAAGCACTGAAGAAAAGAAAAATGATTATCCATATTTTTAGTAAAAAGACAAGACTGGTGCCTTCACCAGGCTACTGCATATCACCAGATTAGCAAAACACAGTAACTAGCTATCTACTTCAAAATAAACCGTCACGTTAGCTACTAACTTTGTACATCATTACCAATTTATTTTTATCAATATAATTCCCCTTACTGTGTGATGTAATAAAGGTTCTTTTCTCATCGACCTGAGTTTCTCCTGTTTAACTCTCTCTCACACGAACGTCTCGAATCTTCTCTACACAGAGGATTTCCTAATGCTCGATACCGGGGAGTGAATACGCATGCGCAGTTAACCTGGCCGGAAACAAGCTAGGCACGTCAACGGCGCTGCCATCTTGGAGAGGAAACGGTCGGGTTTACTTAAAATATATTTAGAGCGTCATTGTGATTATATACAAAAATACAGACACGTTGTGCAGCTCTTGTACATAAGAATCACTGACAGCAAAAAGAAAAGGAAAGAAAACGAAACACACAAATAAACAAAGAAAAAATATAATAATAACTAACTTTTAACAGGTGATGCTCTGGAAACATGTTTTTCCTTGATGATGGACCTTAAGAGTTAAGGAAGGGTGAAGTTACATTTTATTACTGTTTTTTTGTTTGTTTGTTTGTTTTTTTTACCACGACCTCAGGTCTTGGTTTATTAGCATTTTTCAAACATGTCTACATTTAGGCTGCATAGCCCTGATTTAGTGGCGTTTTTAAGGAATTGGGGTCATTGGAAACATTGATCTTAAAATATTTATATTTGTACAAAATTACGACATTTAGAGCAAGGCAAACTTTGCGAAAATTGGTTGAACATGAAGTGAGTTACAGCCGATTTTATCAGGGTAGAGAAGCATCATGTAAGGACCAGAATTGTCTTTAATAATCAAATCGTGACCTTTCCAATATGGCGGAAGCGTCGCTGTATGGCTAGTGACAAAGGCTAATATGGTGTCGGTTATTTTATACACTTCGCTTTACTCTTTTTAGATGTAGTTTACTGGATTATTGTTTTTCACTCTCATATACGTTCG
The DNA here is from genome assembly GCA_030068025.1 of Parauchenoglanis punctatus. NCBI lineage: Eukaryota > Metazoa > Chordata > Actinopteri > Siluriformes > Auchenoglanididae > Parauchenoglanis > Parauchenoglanis punctatus. The sequence goes on along the minus strand of JAQQZU010000013.1, from coordinate 12,137,443 downwards.
TGCAATTTTTAAACTGTATGTTTTGTATGAATGAATAACAGTGATATTTTTGAATATATTTACTGCAAAATATGCCGGACAGAACTTTTCAAGAGTAACCTTGAAAAAAATCGACGATTAAAAGCGTCATCAAAACGTAAGGTGATTCACAGATTTAAACGGATTATTTTAATGTGGAGGACGGAGAAAATGCGACTCCGGTGGGACTCGAACCCACAACCTTTGAATCACTACTCCAGTGTTCGACTAGAAGTCCAATGCGCTATCCATTGCGCCACGGAGCCACCTGTTGAGCGTGTGAGTAATTGCACCTATGAATGTACAACGTTTCTCTTTTCAGAAGAATATCTTTCAAATCAAAATAATAATAATTCCGCTCATAAATCTTCTGTTAATCAATTTAAAACACCAAAAGGAAATTGTCGTCCAATCTTCAAACCTCTTCTGAGACAAGAGTTAAAAATGTAATCTATATAAAAGCAGTATGGATTATTGATGGGTATTGAGCGCCCTCTGGCGGCCACCCAGCATCTCTGTAGCGTCAATTACGATGAACCGTTGTGATTTCTGATAAACTGAATCTCACGTCAAAATAAAGATTTTAAAGAGATAGGAATTTTATCTATATTATCGCATTATACTGACACAACTGATCTGGCCAAATTGACATAATTATAATCGCCTTTATATTTATGACCATGGCATTAATTTTGTTTTCTTCATCCGCACGACATTGCAAATTAAGCGAAATATATAATCCTGTATCCAGATGTAAATACAATTAAATTAAATATATTCGTAAATGTAACCTAAATGACACTCTTATGTTCTTCCAGGAATAACGGTATTTCTGCACACCTGAAGCCCGGATAGCTCAGTCGGTAGAGCATCAGACTTTTAATCTGAGGGTCCAGGGTTCAAGTCCCTGTTCGGGCGGAAATTTTCTTCTTCACATCACTTTCGAACAGTTTAAACTGAAGTTTCTTAACATTTAAACCGAGCCAATACGCTTTAAAATAATCGCCTTTCTTGCAAGAAAAAATACAACAAAATGGATCATTTCAATAAGAGGTGTCCATAATCACATTCTCTGATGAAACAGCCACAGATGGAGAGTAAAATAAATGTAATGAAGGTTCAAACCTCTCTCACACCTCATACACAATCCTCATAAACACTGCTGATCAACACAGTAACTTTCAAGTTACTTCGTCTGTGATATGGTGACATCTGGACACCAAATTTCTCTAATTGTTTTTAAGAATAACTGCTGGTTGGTAAAACACACTTCTTGTTGCCTGCTTATTGTTTCCGTACATTTCAGAATGTGTGAGCAGGTAAAAGAAGGAACGTCTATGTAACTGGAAACCCACCCACTCACAGCTATATTGTAGCCCTTATTGTCTAGCTAATATGTGTTTAACTTTTATTTATTCAGAATTTTTCAGTCCAACTTGTTCATAAGTCAATTAAATTTAACTTATATAGTGATTTTAACAATGGACCTCATCACAGCAGTTTTACAGAAATCTGGATAGAAATGAGATCTCTAATGAGTAACCAGAGGTGAAGAGGAAAACCCCCCGAGACATCATGAGGAAGAAGCCTTAAGAGGAACCAGACTGAAGAGAACCAGACTCCTCTGGCAGACAGCGGAGTGTGTGATTATAAATAACTCACTTCTGTAACTGTATAGTACAGAGTCACACAGTACTCAGCATGCTGCAAGATCTTCAGTAGGACCATGAGGACCACGGCTCATATCACTGGAGTTATCCTTAAGTTTCTAATATCCAGGTGAAGTAATCCATGGTTTAATGACTGAGACTTGAGTGTAGAAACTGCAATCGTTAATCTGTCTGAGTGTCTCAGAGTGACGTCTGAACTTCAACAGGAAGAATTCAAGAGTCTGTTTTATACAATAGAAATACTTTTAATTCATGTTTTATCACAGGCATCATGTTAACAACATATTTAAAAATGTGGATTATTCATCTCCAAATTCATCGGACGCAATCACACCCACACACACACACCCACGCACGACTAATAAGTGGGGAAAATAAGAAAGTGACAGTTTTATGATGATTAAAATAATTATGAGCCCTAAATATTCTCTCTCTCTCTCTCTCATGCGCACACACACACACACACACACACACACACAGTGGACAGCGACTCGATGGGTGAAGTAACTTCTACCTGGACAAGGCAGTGATCCTGAGAAATACAAAGAAATCACAGCAGTTATTAGAACAGAACACAGCATCTCTCAATCCAATTTGCTGATCAGGTGAACATCTGGGCACATCTGCACTACGCCCACATTTGCAGTGTTAGTGATGTGTATTCGGGTCTAAATGACACACAGACTCTCAGAGCCAAACTCTAATGTGCACTGATGTGTTTGCAGGCAGGTTTGAGTTTTGACTCCAGTGTGCAGCAAAAACAGAACAATGCACAGCTCCGGTCATCCAAAAAGTGGTAACGGCGTATCCATGGTAACCAGCATCATGCCATTTTAACCACGGTTCCCCAGACGACTGAGGATCTGTCATTGTACGGTACGCTACTCAGGGAGTTATAAAGGTGTGTGAAGTGTGTGAGGCTGCTATAGAGGGGGGCAAAACATAATGGCCAGGAGAAATTAACAATTAATTTAAATAAACACATTTTAAACAATTAAAACAATATAAACTAATTAAAATGTAAAATATTTTAAATGTAAATAATTGTGTCTGTTATCTTATGTGGTAACTATAAGGGCTGAAAATAGGTTTCTATTAGCATCTGTGTATATGCACGTGTGTGTGTGTGTGTGTGTGCGCGCATACACGTTCAAGAGAGATGTAAAACTCACTGTAGTTTCTCCTGCAGTTGCTCGAGCCTCTGCCGGTCGACATAGCGTGAGAAGAGAGAGAGGAGGTTGGGAGGGGTGAAGAGGGGAGCAGAGAGGGAGGAGGGGGGAACCTGTAACAGCTCCCTGGTCACAGAGAACACTGACTCTGTCCTGCAACATGACACGAGAACATTACATATGCTGTATAACAGAGTTGGAGGAGCATGAGTTCGATACGGTGATCACGTGACTGTGAACTCACCAGCGATTATCGTCCATGAGCTGACAGTTAGGATCAGAGCTCTGCATTCTCTCTCCCTCGCTCAGGATCAGGTACAGCAGCGTCACACCAAACTGCAACAGTCCAGAGTTCACAGTAATCAACCACATGATTCTCAGACCTGTCTGTCTCTGTGCGCATCTGTGTGTGTGTAAATTACTTTATTTTGCAGCACGCGTGGAAAGTGGCCGTCGCCCCCCTGCAGCTCTTGCAGCAGATCAGTGAGGGCGGAGCTCGACATGGACTGGATCACAGCCGCAACCGGCTCCACCAACCAGCACAGCACCTACGGGGGAAAACACAGACACACACACACACACACTATTTACAACGTACAATAAAACAATCTACTACTCTACTAAAACATTTACCAACAACTCCCCCCAACTAATACTATCATTTATTTCAACTAGCCTCGTGTGAAACACGGTAACTCCACTTTAACAACGTTCCAGAACAAATCCATAGACAAAAACAAAAGTAATGGCACCCTATAAAGGAGGAGTAGATGGGGTGTGTGTATGGTAGCCGACATGCTGCTGTGTCTGAGCTGCTTTACTGCAAGCTTTAATGCATGCCACACTTAGGAGGTGCCCTTTTAACTTTTACCTGGCATTTAGGTTTTTTAGCTTATGGGTTTTGTGGCATTTTGTGGGCGGGGCTAGCTGTGTACGACACTTTCACAATGTAGAACTCAGTGTGTGTAAAGATACAAGACAGAAAAACTAGAACAGAGGTGGCCACTGAATGTGGGCATGGTTACCTGATCCTGTCTGTCCTTCTTGGCCAGAGCGGGAAGATTGCGGGCGATTCCCATGACGACAGCAGCAGATTGGGACGAAGACAGGTAAGGGAGGAGCCTAGCGATGAGGCGTTTCCCTTTACGCACCGACATGATCATCAAACACTGCTCATCACTCACTCTAAATACACACACAGAGTACTGGATAATGTTGTAAGTTCCTTCACATTTGATTACATTAATACAGGACGTCTGATGATTCTGACTGATGAACTGATGACGCTGACTCGTCTCGTCTCCGTACCTTTCGTCCCACTCTTTCTCTCGAAGTGAGTTGTACAGCTGCAGTGTGTTGGTTTTGTGCTGCTCCAGCAGAGCTTCTCTCTCCTCCTCTGGGGTTTGGAGAAATTTCTTCTCAAAGTCCTGCACCTCTAGCAGCAGGCTGTACATCTACACACACACACAGATGTGAAACAGAAGGACATAACTTCTTTATGACATGGCTGTCAAATGTCCTTAAGAATCACAGCTTGTTGTGATGCACATTTACGCTGCAACACAACAGGCTGAAGTTCATCTTCATACTGTGGAAAATACAGGAAGTGAAAACTGATCATTTGTACACAGACGTCCAAAATGTTCAAAAGTTATAATGTTGTCAGGTTATTTATAATACCAGGGGACTCTAAGACTGATACTGCCCCCTAGTGACAAGACACTGTAATTACATCAGATGACAGGTGGCATCCTGGCAAAATGTTTACGCAACATGCTTCTACAGCATTCCATTAGGTGACTATATGTAAATTATGTGATCTCAATTATCCGGATATTTAATTATGAAAATTTAAAAGCTGGCTTGCGGTTTGAATCCTGCTCACCTTTTCCACAGTGTAGAGGATCTGCCGTCTCTTATTCCACACCTGTTTCTCTCTCTTCTCCTGAACAAATCCAATCACAGTGCATTTTAAGAGATCAAACTGAACACGCACAAAGATGTACAGATACAACACACACAATTTTAGTCAGCGAGAGATAAAGGTCTAACCTCGTCATCAGTGCGACTCGTCACCACGGCATCGATCATCTTCCTCGGATTGTTCACACTGGACACGGTGAGTTTACCCAGAGAACCGGCAAACTGCACTGCGCGCACACACGTTCAGTTAAAAGTCAGAATGCATTAACAGAGAACCACGTGCGTGTGTGTGTGTGCGCTCGTGTGTGTGTTTACCTGGGCGATAGGTGTGCTCGATCTTAGCCACCTGAGGAGTGATGAGTTTGGTGGTGTGCTCCTTCCGGCTGCTGTCTCGGTCTCGCTCCTGACGCTTCTCCATCTTTTCATAGTAATTCTGAACATTCACATTAAACGCCAATGTGTAAAGGTCGGGTCAGATCTAGAGTCTAGGAATTACTGTGTGTGTGTGTGTGTGTGTGTGTGTGTGTGTACCTGGTAGTAGTAGTCGTCCAGGTAAGGATCAGTGCTCTGCAGCTGCATCATCTGAATGCGAGCCACCCAGTCCTTCTCCTTCTGAGTCATCAGATTACTGTAGGGGTCCCTGATCCTCCTGTCACCTCCTCCGCCTCTCACTCCACCACTGAGCACACACCGAGAGAGAGAGAGAGAGAAAGAACAAAGAGAAAACGATCACTCTCTCACTAAACTGCTATAATCCTCACCCAGTGTCTCCCGTTTGTACATAAAGTGGGCGGGGCTAATCTTGGATAAAGCTAACCTAGCGAGTAACTGAAAGCTAACCTAGTGAGCACAGCTACTATACTGTTATACTATACTAGGACACTGATCAGTCCTGATTCTCACTACACGGGGCACTGCAATAAGTTGAATGTTCACTCAAAGCTGTGAATCAAGCATGCTCAGTAGAATATTAGACCACACCCATCACATTTTTATGTAAATGCTCATTTTATTGTATATATAAACACACCCTCTGCTCTGCATCCTCTGCGTGAGCATCCTGCGGTGCTGGGGATGGAGGTGCGTGGTGTTGTGGCGAATAGGGGCGTGGCCAGATGGAGGGGCGTGGTTCGGATGGGGGCCGTGAAGGCCGTGAGGACCCACTCTAGGAGGCGGCTGCCCAAAGTAAGGCCTGAAGCCTCCAGCAGCACCGGGCAGCATGGGAGGAGCCGGAGCAGGACCCCGGGGGAACGGGCCCACCTGCAGGACACACGCAGTTTTACTCACAATACAAGGCGTGACTCTTACAAAAAATGTAGACATAACACACACTAGAGCTTTATATCGTGACTCCGGTGGTGCTGTGATGGATTTGGGAACGGTGTAAAGGTGTGTTACCTGAGAGTTGAGCAGTTGGGCTCGCTGTATCTGAGAAAGGACAGGAGCGACTCCAGGCGGGAACGGAGGACGACACAGTGGAGAGTTCTGACCGAGAAATAATGGAGGAAAAATCTCTTTAACTCACTTTTACATATAATTCTTTCATTACTATTATTATTATTCCTTCTACACATAATACAGCTAATCCAGTAGCGCAGTGTAGCATTGCTTCTTTAACACAGGTAGTTGTACATATTTACTTTAACAGTAGCAGTGTTGTGTTAATAGCGATGTGATTAACACTTATTAACCAACTCAAAATGATTAACACGAGATAGATTAAAAAAAACTGGCTGAACAACTGTGATAAATAATCAAGATTTTTAATAACAAGAAGTTATTATAATTATTATATTAACTGTCATTGCTGAATATCACTAGGCCTGCATAAAATAAACATTTTAACAGTCAGTCATGCGAATTAATCAATTAATAATTGATTAAATTGTGTGGGAGTGGCTTATAAATGAGAATGTATAACCAACATAATGGATTAATCATCTCTTCACACAGAGTGTGTCAGGTTTAAATGAAGTATGTGTGTGCGAGAGACTCACGGCGATGTTCAGCAGGGCGTTGGGTGAGAGGCGCTCAGGGAAGGGAGGAGGGTAACGGTGAGGAACTGGAGCCCTCACATGCACCGCAGTAGGATGGTGGATCTGAGGCGAGAGAAAGCCGCGCACGCGCGCACACACACACACACACACACACACACACACACACACACGTGTTTAAAAGTTTACAGCAGCAGTGTGCTGGGCGATGAAGGGAGAAGCCCAGCAGTTCTGTTCCATATTGTGGGCGAAGCTAATTTCCGTAACCAGAACACAACAAGACTAAGTGTTTTTAATATTTATTTTCTCTAAAATCACAAACTGCACCTTTAAAGCTGCATTATCATCCACACTGAGACTTCCTGTCTCTAATCTGCACAGAATAAACATCCAGATTATATTCAGCAACGACACACTGCCTTAGATCGAATCAGCACTTTTCCCTCTTTTCATTGGCTGAATTAGACTGGAGCAGAACTGAGAAATGCTGTGCTGTAAGCGTACCTGCTGATTCAGGGCGTGGCTCATGGGCTGCTTGGGCGGAGTTCCGATAGGTATCGCTCTTACAGGTGGACTTCCGATAACAGGCGAGGAAGACCGAGGGGGCGGGACCCTTTCAGACAAATCCCGCCCCTCCTCCCTGTTGATCGGGGGAGTCCGCTTTGGAAGATCTTTCATCATGGACAGTAACGGCGAGTCCTGCGAGAAATAAAGATGTAGGTAAACCAGCATTTATAAATTGTTTTATTTAAATTACCATAACTAATGTTACAGCAGTCATAAAAAATTATAAATCTGTACAGAAACCTACTTTATACTTATTTCTAGACTTTCTGTACACATCAACACTCATCACCATATATTCCTTATTAGAAAAGCTAATTTACATACATAAATTTTTTTTACGGAAAAAAAATCACAATGTTCAATGTTTTTATTAAATTTACAAAATAGATTTTTTAATCTTATAAAAATGTTAAATACAGAGACAACTGAAGTACACTACATGGCTAAAATAAGAAATTTTCTTTTATGCATTTCACAATGAGATAACACAGGGTGAAGTTGAAGGTGTGTGTGTGTGTGTGTGTGTGTGTGTGAGCATGCGAGCATTTGTGTTTTACCTCCATGTGTGTGACGAGTCCATGTGCAACATTAACAGGACCGAAGCCCATGTTGTTCTCCCAAATACTGTGCGAGTTCATCTGATAAATAAAAGACAGTCCGGATTAATGATCACAGTGTGTGTGTGTGTGTGTGTGTGTGTGTGTGTGCGAGCGCAAGTTAAAAGCTTGAACCTGCTGCAGCGGCACTTTCCCTCTGTGCAGGAGGTGCTGTTGCTGCTGGTAGCTGAGCAGCGAGCGAGACACGCCACTCAAACCTGGAGGCAAATTCTGATTGGGTGGGGCTGATGGTGGGAGGCGGGATCTGTCCGGCTCAGCCGCGCCCACCTCCGCGATGGCAGGATCGGAGTCGAGAATGAGATGGGCCAGAGACTCGGCCAGGTCGCCCCCGGCCTTGTCCTCAGAGCCGAGCAGAGAGAGGGAGGAAGTAGGGGGTGGGGGGAGGGCATGAGGTTTGGGTGGAGGAGAGACGATGGAGGGCACATCACCACCTCCAAGCAGCCCGTCCCTCTCATCCAACTCCGCCAGCCGCGCATGCTCCTCCTGCCAGTCATCATCTGTGGAGGAAGGGGGGTCGTGAGTCAGAGTGTTACTGTTTCCATCATGAAGTTGAATTATTTTCCTCCATCAGCACACCCCCAAGTGGTGTATTCCTCCTACACCACAGCAATTTACCAAGAATAATTTACAATTTATTCATTTAAGCTGTATCAGAGCCGAGCCAGAGTAAAGTCGAATAAATATAAGTGCAGTTCTGTAATTCTGTTCATTATTTAACAATACTCAGTGTCTCTCAGCAGAAGCAAGTGTGTGAACGCTGCAGGATTACCGATTGCTCCAGCTCCAAACGTGTCATCATTAAACTGGTCAATTTCATCTTCTTCCTCTACCAGACCCTCCTCCTCCTCCTCCAGGGTGCAGTCATCGTCAAAGGACTGGAGGTGAACAGAGTAAATCAGAACATGAGGAAGACAATCAGAGCGAATAACTCACTCACCCACCACCACTGGACTCAGTGGGAGAATGGAGATCGTGGTGATTTGGGTCACTTTACAGTCACAAACATGAGCTGTCAGGATACAGATATGATCTGAGTAAAGAGTCCTGTAACACGAACGCAGGCCGAGAGTCTTAAATCGCACCTCGTCGTCGCACTCGTATGAAACGGGTGTCTGTCGTCTGTCAGTGTGAACGGAGACTAGACTGGGTATGCGACTCAATCCTACACCTGACGCAAATTTCATCTGGAGTGCGATTCCCACTAACCCACAGCACACCGCTGGCACTTTAAACAAAACTTAACACACTCCAATGAAGCAAATTTAAATAAATTAACCAATTTAACGTCAATGAGAATATAAACTTAGGGCCTGTTGCTGTAATAGGCTGTTTAGAATGATGTGTCAAAGCTTTAATTAAACATGGAATTCTGTTTTACTGATTTTGTTTAATAAAGCAAATATAATATGCAGTAAAACAGAGAGGATACAAACTTTTGCACTGTTTATATGTTTAATGAGAGCAGAATGATGTTATTCTCAGCAGGGTTTTATAATATTTGCATTAGACTTGTATAGCTAGTTATGCAGTTGAGGGTTTAATAATTGAAAACAACTCTTTGCTCTTTTAATTAGACTAACAAGACTATTAGTTAGTTACCCTCTTCATGCAGCCAACAAACTAACTACTTAGTTCCTTAACATAATCTCCATTATGCAAGTACATTCCCAGTTGTAAATCAAATACACTTACAATTCATACAATTTAAAGTTAAATCAATATAAATAATATTTGTTTAGACTAGGAACCAGCTCGGAAATCCTGATATCTCCTTTACACTTTCGATAAAAGTGACACCGGTGTTCAGCTTAGTTTAGGCCTTTTCCCGCCCGCATTTCCACAAAGCCCGCCTCCGCGGCTGTGATTGGCCAGCTCTTCATACTCACAAGCGCCTATTCGACATTTTGTGTGTAGGCATAAGCCAGTAACCAATCACAGTACGGAATACGGTATTTGTCTGAAAACGGATGGGAAAAGTAACACAGGCCTCACAACACACTCTGCCAGCGTTTAGTCTAGCCAGCTAGCCAGCTTAGCCGGTTGTGTCCGTAAACAAAGACACAAAAATGACTTCGCGCGTCTGAAAACGCTACGTTAGATTTCAAGAAACAGACAACGGAGATAAAAATCAAACACGAAATAAAGGATTTACCTGAAAACGGAACATGTATCGTCAATCAGAAATGTTAGCTAGCTCAATGTCCCCCCCCGTGCATGTTACGCAGCTCACAGCTTCCCGTGAACGCGCATACAGTCGATAGCTCGGGAACGCGCTTTACGCCGCCATTTTTCTACGTGACGTGTTGATAACGTCAAACGCAATGGACTGTACCTAAAACCCGGGGCAGCACCAACTCACAGGACTGTATAATACACACCAAAACTCAGGACTGTAAGAAACAAAAACAAACAATCAACAAACAAACAAACAAAATCAAAGCACATGAATTTGGTTAAGTCTACAGGTTTCACAGAGAGACGACATGATGGTGATATCGATACTGAAAGCCTGAGTATCGGCTGATACCGCTAATGATTTCTTTAAAAACGACCAAGTTTTAAAATGTGTTTTTTTAAACTGAAGCATTTCACGAAAACTCCTTCACACAAACATCACTTAAATTGTAAATATAACGAAGTATAAATAGAATAAAATAAGTAACAAAAGAAAAAAACATTCACAGTTCCAAAAATACAATTTTTTCCAAATCCAGTTCTTTGTAATTTCCTGCAGATCTAATATCTGATATCTTTTCTCCAATATCTGATCCACAGTTTTTTCTGGTATCTGCCCAGTACTGATATTGATACTGATCCATCACTTAGATTTTAAATATAATACATATATTAAAGTATAAATATAATAAAATCAGTAACAGAAGGGAAAAAACAGTCTGTGTATGTAAACATTTCCAGTTCCAAAAATACATTTGTTTTCTAAATCTAATTTCAATTCTTTGTCATTTCTTACATATCAAATATTCAATGTGTTTCCTCCAGGGTGAGAATATCTTTTTTTTTGCTGCTATCGGCCCAATACTAATACTGATACTGATACTGATATTGATACCGATACTGATAATACTGATACTGACATTGATCTTGATACTGATATCAATACTGATATATTGATATTCATAGTGATATTGCTCAGACAGACACGGCGTGAGGTGTTTCCCTCCATCCCTGTCTGTGTGGGATCAGGCTCAGCCATGAAGCAGCACAGCCACGCAGAGGATAAACAGGTAGAAAGATTTTTTAAAATGACATTTCTGTAATTAATAAAAGAATGTAATTGTGGGTAAATTTATGTAGTATGTGAGGAATAAAACACTTGGGGACATGCTGTTATAGGAAAATAATCATCTTAGGTGGACAGCCTTCATGAACAGAAATTAGAAACATATTTCTGTTGCGCATATTCTCTTTTATGCTCCTTTGCACAAGAGAAAGAAAAAAACCCCGATGTACATCACATGATATAACCACAACAAACAGCGAGACAGACAGCAGCAGCATCCCTTCAGTGTGAATGTTAATCAGGACCATGGAGCTTATGGAGAACGACAGCGATTCTGAGAGCATCTACATGAACGTGGATGAGGCTGAAAAGAATTCTAATCAGAGTGAAATATATGACAACATCTACCTGAACTCAAGACCTGACATCCCAGGTAAAAAAAACAAAAAAGTAATTTTTAAAATATAAATTTATACATACATTTAAAACACACTCTGCATGCTGTCAATGTGATGAACACAACTACATGCTTGTGTGATGAATCTAAATTTAATAATAATTTCATTTCTTATTAAAAAACAAAATTAAATTAAATTATGTAGAGCTAAAGTCAATACATTTTTGCAGAAAATTTTATATATTTTTTCTTACACATTAAAAAGATCACTAGAGGTGAACTAATTGTTCTTTACATGTGCTTAATAGAGGTTTCAAAAGTTTATTTAAAATAAAAAGCAATAGAAGGGAAAGACAATGCTATCACTATCAAAAGAAAAAAGCCCCAAAAATGTATAATAATGTTTTTTATAAATACATAATAATATATATTTATAATATTTATTTTTTAAAAGTCTAAGAGATAATTTTTTATTATTAAATATATTGACTCATACAAATCATCATGTAACATCTCTCTAACATCCACTTTCATGTGGTTTATCTCTGTCTGGTTAGCAGTCTGTCAAAATCATTAAAATATCATACATCTCTACAAAGCAGTAGTGAAAGAGTAACCATGTTCCTTTTGTAGTTTCTGCAGGTGCTTGTGAAAGGAGAAAGGTGAACATCAGTAACACGGCTGCAGTGGGGCTGGGGTTCCTGTGTGTCCTCCTACTGGCTGTAATCATTGTGCTGTGTATTAAACACAACGAAGAGCTGCGTCAGATACAGAGAGGTAATAATAACTGGACTACAGAGAGAGACACGTTACAGAGCAGGTATAACATCATGACTACAGAGAGAGACACGTTACAGAGCAGGTATAACGTCATGACTACAGAGAGAGACACGTTACAGAGCAGGTATAACATCATGACTACAGAGAGAATCATGTTACAGAACCAGAACAACAAACTGACTTCAGAGAGAAACCAGTTACACAGCAGCTGCAACGCTCTGAAATCTGAGAGGGATGCAATACAGAAGAAGCTTACTGACATAGGTAAGTTATAACTGCTAAAAATATTAAACTAACCAAACATCATCAAGACGTTAATTGATAGTGTTGACTGTATTCCTGCTTAAGATTCTTGTCCGTATGGATGGATGAGGTTCTTGTCCAGCTGTTATCGCATCACTTACTCTCCAAAAACCTGGGAGTGGAGCAGACAGGACTGCTTAATGACAGGAGCAGATCTGGTGATCATCAACAGCAAAGAAGAACAGGTGAGGGGAATGCAGGGAAGAAGCTAAGCTCTGAAGTGAATCAATATTTGCTTATGGATAACTCAACATAATTTTTGTTTTACTTGCAGCAATTTGTTTCTGGACTTGGGAAGAACGTATGGATCGGACTGACTGATCGTGAGCAGGAGGGACAGTGGAAATGGGTGGATAACACACCTCTGGAATCTGGGTATGGAAGAATCTCAGGTCATGGCTACTGATATTAGATGTGAGGCTAAAATGTAGTATCTATCAGTAGATGGACAGTGTTAGTGCTGAGCCCACCAAATCTAGTTAGCGTGTCACTGTGTGTAACCACTTGACACAGCTGTCACTGATTGGCTGCATGAATCTGCAGCAGTAGAACTGATGATGGTTTTTCCTGTAATGTCATGAATTTCACTGAGCCTCCATGTGTGTTTTAGATACTGGATGAACAATGAGCCGAATAACTCTGGGCTTCCCTACGCTGATGAGGACTGTGCTGAAATTCGACTTCGGGATGTTCCAGTAACAGCCAACTGGAACGATATCCGGTGCAGCCTTACTCTTCATGGGCTTTGTGAAAAGAAGATTCGGTGCAGCACTCAATAACAGCTCAAATGTCTTCCATTTACTAAACACTTTATTTCCCCCATACTGCTGCATGTTTATATCTGTGCAGGACTCTTATAATCTTCATATCTGTAGCAGGGCACAAAAATGTGATATTGTTTTCATTTTAGTTCTGAAATGCTAAAATAATGTTGTCCAAAAAGTAAAATGTATTGATATTGAAGAATATATCATTCCAAAAATCTGGCACTAAAATCTAATCTTGTAGCTGTTTTAAGATCAGTCTGATGTGACAAAATAAATAATTGATCACGTAAATATTTCATTTTACATTAATATTGTCCAATGAAAATGAACAATGTTTGTATGCAATAAATTCAGAAACCTAGCGCAGGATACAACACGGACTGAACACAGGATGTTTTTAACTCAGCAGGGTTTAATTATGATGTTGATTTTTTAAACTGGTTCAGTTCTAATGAATGGTATTTTAATGATAGAATCCTGACAGTAGAGGACTCCGCCATCTCTCTCTTCCACTGACTGGCTTCAGCTGCAGTGTGTTTGGTTTTACACTTCCTGTTCTGAACAATCCCTCAGGATTTCTATGAGAGTCCAGAACTTTAAGAAATCTCCATAAAACTTGTGACAGGTTAGAGATATCAGAGTGAACCCACACACACACACTCTCACACACACACACACACACATTTCTAGTTTCAAATAGAATTGTGACTATTGATTTATAATTTATTTTGTAATTTGGTTTGGTAATGTTAGCCACTTTTCTCTCAGTATCCTCAGTAGTATTTTCAGTACACAGCAAACACGGCACAGGATTTCTGAGATGCATTACCGCTCTCAGACACTAGATGGCACATGATATTAGATATGTACCTCTGCTAGGTGGTTTGTTTGCCTCACTGTAAGCAGGACTGCACAAAACCTACCAAAACTATTTCCATGAAACTTGGTGTCAGGGTGTTGCGTGGGCCGAGGAGGAACCCATTATATTTTGGAGCAGATCCGAGTCACAGGGTGGCTCTAAGAATTTACTTTCTATTTGACTAACATTGAGAGACACGACATTTGGCCAAGGTGGAAGTCTGCCCTCAGCGATGCCATACATCTTAAAATCCAGGAGATGGCCATAAAGTTCAATAGTGACAAAACATAGCTGATGTAGGAATATGATGACTATTGGAAATATATCCAGACGTATAAAGTGGTTGCGGATTTGCATCACAGACGAGTCAGTTGGTGTCCGTGCCTAAGGTCTGTGCTCTCCTGCAGCTCTAGTTTCTTGTAATATTGAAAGGTGTTTTTTTTTCTCATAATAACAAAATATGTTCTTGTAGTTCTTGAGATTTTTTATGATGAGATGCTTTTCACATCGTAATGGGTAACAGTCATTGTATTTTTTTCTTACATGGCTGCACTACGCTTCCAAACACTTGTGTTAAATATTTAGTGGTGTAAACTTTGACACATACATTTTGACAAAATGTCTTTGAAACATATTTGTAAGGATTATTTTGGTTACAGCAAAGCTAAGTATTTATACCATGAACATTTAATTTCATTTAACATTTTACACCATCATTAGCCATAAAAGGGGAAACTTATGTTGGAGTTCAAAATGTTAGATTTAAAATAACTGAGCTAGAGTGTTTAGGTATTTAATGTAATAAAAGATATCATAAAAAGAAATACTGTGAATGACACAGCAGTGACGAGGTGCAGCTGAGCGATCGTGTGGTGTAGAGTGTGAACTGATGATCTGACAGATTAGGCAACGATGTGAGGACAAAACCACACGCTATTGTGGGTTTTCTCTGAAATGCACAGGAAGAGCCGATGCGTGAGATTGTCCATCTCGAGCTGGTTTTAGAAATGGAACAACTCTTTTTCTTCTTCTTTAATGAAGCTTTGTGCTAAAACCATATTGTGTTCATTACATTCCAACCTCTAGACAATAAGTGTTAAAAAGGTACAAACATAAATGAATACTTTTGTGATTTTCTGAATTTGTATCTATTATTGGTATAATGTTGTTTATATAATGATGAAGACAGAAGCATATAGTGAGGATTTATAATAACCCCAGGTTTTATAGCTGTATACTGTGTAGAAAGACGTGGATGCGGAAAAGGATCTCTGTGCTTTCTGAAAAATAAATATATTATGAAGATAAGAAAAGGTGTGATTCAGTCATTTCAGTTTTCAGGACCAGAGTTTAAACATGGATCAGAGCAAGACATAATCGAGCATCTGTTCATCATGAGGGCAACAGTCGAGGGTTTGTGGAGGCCCAATTTTTTTTCTCAAAATTTAATTTATACCGAAATTATATTCAAAAGAACAGAGTTCTCAATAGTGTTACTGATGGAAAATGATTTATTTGGACAAAAATGCAGGTTATCAGACTTACATAACTATTACAATCAACATTATTGATGTTTTATATTCTACCCAAACCTTGTCCTATAATCTAATCATAATTTCATACGTACAGCTGCAACTTAAAGCTATTTTTTGTTTATATGGAGAAACAAGATCGCTGCTCTTTGTCTTTGTTTAGTCCGGTGTTGTTGTTTTTTCAGTTTTGATGAGAAACAGAAGTATGTATACATACTTACTATAGTATACATACTAGTACAGTACATCGTTCCAAAACTGATGCACTCATCAGAGTGAAAATCAGATGTGATTTACATTATGTGCTCAGCTTCATCAGTTATTTAGATTAACAACGAGAGCTAACTGTGCTAGCTACACACCCTACCAGTGGCAACAACCATCTTTTACCTCCTTCTGAGCTTCATTTTTCTCCCTAATGCCTCTGTACACATTTAACGAGGTCGTATATGACAGGAGAAGATGAAACCATAATGAGATTATACTGCAAATTTGTGTGTCGAACTGTAAAGGGAACTAATTTTTGGTAGAAACTAAATGTGAGTCTGGAGAACCAGATGGTTCTGACTGCATATTACTGAAAGGTTTGATACCTATTTTGAATAGAATTAAGAAAATTTTGTACACACACAGAGGAAATGAGCAATCGACTGTCGCTTCATCACATTCTCGTGTGAATGCAGGATTAGAAGGAGTAAAATATTGTACTTCTAATAGTGCTGGATGATTATTTTCACAGGTGATTATGTAAATGAACATGCTGTGTGTCGTGTGGGGGGGGTGTGTGTGGGGGGTGCGGCTGGACACATGGGCAGGTCGGGGCGGCAGTAAAAGTAAAGGTGTTTATTGAACACACAGAGGAAAAAGGTACAAAACTTGGCAGGCAAACTTGCAGTTCAAAACAGAATCAAGGTCCAGGTTTGCAGCAGACAGAGTAGAGCAGATTTTGATAAACCAGAATCAAAAACCAGAAATCAATCTGAACACAGAAAACAGGAACAAGGCTCGGCAGTAACTCGAGACTAAGGTTTCACAAAATCAGTGCAAATGAGAGTCTTTACTGAGTTCACCTGCATCCAGTCAGCAGTCATGTGACCCTGAGCCGGGGTCGGCCATCTTGGCTGAGTGCAAGTGCTGATGGGAAATGGAGTTCACATGAACATGCTGCGAGGGGCAGATCCATGACACTATATATATTTATATATATTGCTTTCTTGCATTGCAGATTCTGTGTTTATGTAAAAAAAAAAAAGTACCATTAATGTGTCAAGAACTATCTTTTATTTTGGCCTGATAATAATCTGATAAGCTGCCTTCATTTCCAGTTTCTTCTGTTCTGCTTCTGCTGCAGTCAACGCAGATAAACCTGCTCATAAATCACTGTTGTCCTCACAGACAGAATCTCCTGTATTTTCCTGTTTGGAAACAGCAGAGAGAGAGAGAGAGAGAGAGAGGGAGAGAGAGAAAGGAAGAGAGAGAGAGAGAGAGAGAGAGAGAGAGAGAGAGAGAGAGAGAGTGAGAGGGGGAGAGAGAGAGAGAGGAAGAAAGGAAGAGAGAGAGTGAGAGAGAGAGAGACTTTTTGACTTTTTAACAATCCTTTATTTAACACAAGTATGTCGTGTCATAGAATTCAGTTTAATCACACTTCCATTTAATTCTCGTTACGTATTATAAAAAGTAAAAAATAAATAAACAAGCAATAAATAAGTAAATAAATAAGTACTTGCAATAAATACATAGAGACATGACTAAATGCATAAACAAAGTAAAAACACACATACTAATAAAAGGATTTAATCTCTAAATATCGTAAAATAACACAAATCACCATTTAAAACAGAGCATAATACTT
>JAQQZU010000013.1:12056676-12074126 GCA_030068025.1 Parauchenoglanis punctatus | reverse complement strand
AAATGGATTACCAAACTGAGCTAGTTCAGTGGTGCAGGGGGGAAAGTATTGATGTCAGTCATGCTATATTGGTGGTTAGTGTTAGTGAAGATATAGCAGTAGGCCAAATTGAAGAGACCCTACATACTGTACGTACATACATGGGGGCGCTACACGGGGCTGCGTCTGAACCAGCATCTCTGTAATCATTTGTGTGTTTAGGTAGCAGGTGGTTGTGACTACACCAGGACTCCAATTGTTCAAATTCAAATCTGTAGGCAGACTCATCACAGTCAGTTATGTGACCAACCATGGTGGTGTCATGTGCAAACCTGAGGAACTTCACAATCAGCTCTCTGGAAATGCAGTCATTAGTGTAGAGACTCAAGAGAAGGGGTGAGAGAACACAACCTTTCGGTACTCCAGTACTGATGGTTCGGGTGTCTTGACATGTTTTCCTAGCCTCACCTGCTGACTTTTATTGGTAATGATATCAGTGACCCACTGGCAAATGGAATCTGGCACAGACAGCTGGGATAGTTTCACCTGCTGGAGCTCTGGTGCCAAAGTGTTAAAAGCAGAACTAAAGTCCATAAACAACAATCCGGCATTTGGCTGTCTAGATGCTGTAGCATGAAGTGTAGTGCCAAGTTCACAGCATTATCAACATACTTGTTTGCTCTATATGCAAACTGCAGGGGATCCAGCAAAGGATCCATGATGGCTTTCAGGTGGGCATTCGAAGACTTTCATAACAGCAAAGGTCAGAGCAACTAGCCTGTAGTCACTTAATTCTATAATGCTTGTCTTTTTGGGGACTGGAATGATGGTGAGGACTTTAAGCATGTAGGTATAGAGCAAAGTTCCAGTGATTTATTGAAAATGTCTGTGAAAACCGGTGCTAATTGATCACAGCAATGCTTTGGAATGGATTGTGAAACAAGATCTGGACCTAGAACTTTTCTCACCATTTGTCTTCTGATCAGCCTATTTACATCCTGCTCTTTGATGGAAAGATCAGCAGAAGGCGGCACTGGGAGAGGCAGGATGGGAGCAAACGTAGTTGGATTGTGTAATGTGATACTCTTTCTGTGACATTTAGGCCAGTGACACTGAATGCTGGTCTTACACGACACTTCTTTTCCTATGTAAAACAGGACTCATTGTTTTTGTAGTGTAGAGTCCAAAATGAAGGCTTGTATTACACGTTAATCCGACATTGGAGAACAGTGCTACTTTTATTTGGGAAGAAAATGTATTCAAATAGTCACAATGTGTTTCTCCTAACATGGTAAGGTGTGTAAGAATCTAGCTCTGACCCCTTTCTGAATTATAATACATTATGTAGATCTATCTTTTTCAGTACAATATTTCATCTGTAACTCCTTTGCAGATACATCAACATATATCATTTTTATATAATTACTTTTAAGAAGGCTCTAGATTTTTTCTTTTGGCTTTCCATTGGGTTAGAAAAAAAATGTTGCTTCCTAGTTAGCAAGAAAAGGCAGGGATGATTTTACTTCTGATGATAATATTGTGTATTTGATTACTGGTACATGGCTATTCCACACTAAAGACAACCTGATGAACTCATTCACATCATTTACGTGCTGAAATTCAGGGATGGTTTTTCAGCATTTGGTGTTGTTTATATAAGAAGTCTGGAGTCTAAACAAAAGTGGGAGCAATATGGAAATCAGTCTACGTCATCCATATTGTAGTTTTTCCATGTTTAAAAGACAGGTAACATAAGCAGACAAGCATGTTCGAGAATTCTTTGCAAGCAACGAAGATCTAACACAATGCTACTGAAGAAACACCAGCATTCAGATTTTTCATGTTATAGGTATGCTTTATTGTTCAGTGCTTATCCTTATTGTTATAATTGTTTAATACTTAAAAATTTCAGTAACAGCAAAGTACCGGTCACTTGAAACAGTGTTATTTGGTGTTTAGTGATGTACTCTGTAAATGCCAAGCTGTAAGCAGATATCATTGTTATTGTATTAGATGTTTAGCAGCATGATTTAATCATCACACTTTAGGACAACTGAGTTGCTTGAGAGCAAATATCACTGATAGAAAAAAACCGATTTAAACTCAAATAAAATAACTATTGTATTTTGTAATCAATATAATGATATAAAACTTGATTAGATCATTTAAATGTGCAAAAAGTTAAACAAATGATTTTGTATTTTGTATTGTGATTCCTCAGCTACCCATCCAACATGAAGCTGAATCTTTTTCTTCTCCTTTGTCTCACTGGTGAGAGCCTTTTCATAAAACAATTTTACTCAACATATTTATGACTGCAATTCAAAATTCAACAAATGAGTAGAATTGCAATGATTTATTTATATTTGATTTTGCTAAACTGTGTAGAATTCCCAAAAGAATAAATGCTGATATTAAAGTATATCTAACAAATCAAAAATATAAATAAATACAAATTTTTGGAGAGATAATTAAAAATGAATTTCTTTAATTATTAAATAACTCAGTCAATAAAATAAAGATGACTTAATTTTATGCATCCCATTATCATTCACTGCCCCTTTTTATTTTATTTTTTAATTTAGTTCCCACTTCTTCCTATTTTAAAGACTTTTGCATGTCTAATCATTTAATTATTTTTAATTTTTACTCATAAAATTTTTATTTATTTTTTTTAAATGGGACACCAGTTTAGCTTTGGACACTAAACTGTCCCAAAAAACTATATATAATAAACAATATGATAAGGAAATCTAATGCAAAATAAATTATAATCGTTAAATAAGAAAGACACAAAACAAATAAGAAATTTGAACGCATACTTTACATAGTTAAACAAAAGAGAAGCATTTAGGTTTTTTGTTTGTTGGTTGGTTGTTTTTTTCCTTACTATTTCTCTTCAGTAATTTCTATTATCAAACATTGACCAGTGTAAACTTACTGTGTGTTTCATTAAATACTATGCTACCAACAGCTATTCTTCCAATTTCTGTTTCCATCCTGAGAACTGTCCCTCACAAATACAATCTGATCATGACATCAATGACATGGCCCATGGCACAGAATTACTGCAGGGTGATATACAATGACCTGGCAACAATCCTAAGTGATACTGATTGGCTAAGATTGAAGAAAGAAGGAGCAAGTAAAGGTCTGGCAACACCTGTATGGGTGGGATTGTACATTGATATCTATAACTGGCGTTGGACATTAAATGAGCTCCCACTGAAGAATGTCACTTATACCAATTGGTACCCTGGAGAGCCTAATAATTATTGGGGAGAAGAACTGTGTGGTATAATAGCTGCTTATAATCAATGGTATGATGTACCATGTACTTTAATAAGACCCTTCATATGCTACAATGGTGAGTCAATATCCTGTTTTATTAGGTTTGGGTTAAAGGCTGTATATATATATGTGTGTGTGTGTGTGTGTGTGTGTGCCACATGTGAAATCACATAATTTTAGAATATATATATTACAAACATGACATTCTAAAATTATGTAATTTCACATTTTTGGTTACCATATTTTCAGTGCTGACAGAGGCAACACAATTTGTTTGCAATTGTCTTTTAACCTATAAATTATATGTATGATATATGTGTTATATATATTTTTGGTATTTCTTAGCTCATTTCAGAGGCACTGCCAAGTTTATTGGCATCGCTAGTCCTCAACTGAGCTGGCCTGATGCTCAGGCTTACTGCCAAACACACTATACAGACTTGGCCAGCTCTCTTAACAGCTCAGATGATGGCATGTTGGTGCAGATAAAGATTAGCCAGGGCGATTCCTGGATTGGCCTACACAGAGACATGGACACTTGGAAGTGGTCAGATGGGACCAATACGTCAAACATCCCATGGGCTTCTGGACAACCTGATAATTACTATCACAGTGAGAACTGTGCAGTCCTTGGTAATGGACAGTTCTATGATGAACAATGCACCAACCTTCATTATTTTTTCTGTCACACCAGTAAGTACAGATCTAACTTCCTGTGAGCTAATAAAGTACAGTGAGTGATGGTTGATTACGTCTCGTTAAAAACAATTGAATCCATCAACCATAGCTCTCAGTTCATGATTAAACAATGGCATGATATTGGAAATGAGATGAAGTTTGAATTAGGAAACAGTTTTGTTTTGGTGCAAATGAAAAAAATCTCTAAAAAATAAGCATGAGAAAATTTGCAGTATAAAAATGCGACTATACAGTAAACAAAATGATTAAGTAATAACATCTAACACCTAAGTAGTGTCAATTCAATTAATGTAAATGTAAATTTAGCATAAATGGTTCCATAAGTTTTTTAGTGTCCCTAACAGGAAAGAATGGTGCATTATTGTGAAATTAAAACTATTGCATGTGTTTGCATTTATTCTGCAGTTTTCCCAATGCGGAGTCAGATAATGAGAGTGCAGGTGATGTGTGATGGCAGTGTGTTTGATCCTGCTGTGCAATCGTCCATGTTAGACCAGGTGAGTCACATGATGTCTCTGACGTTTTGTGAACATTTTGTGTTTCAACACCCATGTTACATTTTTGCTCTTTTTATTAATTCTTGGCTTCTGGGTGACAAGTGTTTATTTTCCTTTTTGACTGACTGATCTTCAGATCAAACAGAAACTGAAAGAAAATGGCATGTTGGAGAACACCACAGTGACCTGGAAGGTGCAGCCAGATGGAAACATCTTCCACAAGAAAAAGAAGGAAAGAAAAGTATGAACTGTGAAAATAAACCTCTCTAAAATGTAACCTGTACTGTCTATATTCTCACTTTTATTCATCCTACAACATTTAAGCTTCAAATCAGTAGGGAGCATCAGAGTATAAGATTAGCCACAAGTAGAGGAATAAACAGACTTTCATTGCACTGTCTATAACATGCCCTCTTTGACTTTGCCATCTCAACTGTAAATTCAGTTTGTCAATTTTATAGCAAAAATTTTATATTAAATATTTTCAGCATTTACTGCAAGCAACCACCTGGCATGGTAATAAAAGAAAAAATAATTCACATATAAAATATATAGAATGTGATAGAACCTGTTAATAAACTGTATGTTCCTTGAACAGTCATATATAATATACATACCACAATTATTGTAATTTCTTTTTTTCCTTACTCTCCTAAAGTGATTAATATATTCTTAATGCTATCATTGTATTTCATTACTATTTTGTGTGCTTTAGGCATTAATAATTTAGATAATGTAGTCATTGCACTCATATAAACGTAATAAACCTTATTTCACCACTGTAGTGTTGGTGGTATTAAGCTTATTATGGTCTGCTACTTTTATATTATATCATATTATATCATATCATAGGTATTTTATATTCATCCATAACATTGCGTCTGTCATGATCTGCTCCTCGCTGCATGCGCCTTGAGGACTCAGCCGCGCGTGCGCTGTGCTTCTGAATATCTCTGCCGCGGTTAGTGCGAAAGCACGCACTTCCGCTACAATTCCCGTGAGCACTTGCGCCCAGCCATTAGGACAGTCAAGACAATTATGCCGTATTTAAAAGGACTCTCATATGCACTCTGACTTTGCGAAGCATTAGTTTAGCCTCTGTGTTGCTATTGCTGAGCCTTTATTTCCTGTGTTTGATTTCTGGTTTATGGACTCTCTGTTTTGGATTATTGTATATTGCTTAGCCTGTGTTACTCTGTTTGCTAATCGCTCTCCCCTCCTTCAGTATTCTGGATTACTGTTTTGCCTGCCATCATTGTACCTCTGCTGTGCTGTGTTGTGTGTAAATAAACACTACTGCTTTTACCTCTGTCTCCTGTGTCCAGCCATGCCTCGTCGGCGGGAACGCCGTGACAGCATCATCATCTAAGGCACCATAAAATCACTTCAAAACTGCCCCGTATATGAGTGGAGAATACAGCAAAGGGTCCAAATTTAGAAAAATGTTATTAATTCTATTGTACAGATATTTACTTTAACATTTAGAACTAATCTAACAACAATCAGTAATACAAGCTAAAGTGCTGAACTGGATTTGCTACAGATCCAAACACTGGATTTATTTAGGTAACAAAAAGGTCTTCCTTCTGTGTATCAACATACATTTGTTATACAGTACGTGTTAAGGTAAACAGGTGACCATGTGATTAGGTTTGCAAAGCAGCTGCTTCGAATTGGTATTAATTCTTACGTTGTGTTAATTTGTTGCATCATGGAGCTACCTGGGTTTTGAATAATAACCAATTGGACTTAATAATTTAGCTAAATCAACACATTCACACTGTAACGCTTAGTTGTTAATGATTTACTTCAAGCTTCAGTTGGTAGGATTCAGAAGAGATTGAACTTGAAAATTTGAACGATTACAATTTTCGAGAGGCCTCCCGCGACCTTCGGGAAAGCTGGGTTTGACATCCAATCCGGCCCACATTTAAGCATGTAAGGACAACAACTACATAGTCTAGACCCTAACACAACCCCTAACCCTAACCATAACCCAGCTTCCATATATAGTAAGTGTGTGAAATCTCTCTCCGCCCAAATCCAATCCTGCAGGCTGCAGCAAGACATACTTGCAATTTCCAGGTCCCCCCCATCTCAGCTGCACTCCAAACCCCCTCCTCTCAGAGGAAGCTGTGTGCACATGCAGGATAGCAATCTTGGCAACTTTAAAAGAGGCCAGGAAAACAGCAAGGAGTTTCCAAACGCAGTCTGTAAGCCCAGCATAATTTCCAAAAATTTCTTAAAAGTGATTTTCACTGGATTATTTTGCCATTTTACATTGTTAAACTGGTTTACAGCTGCCAAGGTTAATCATTACTCTTGTAAAAGCTCAACGCTGCTTGTCAAAAAGAAGCAGAAATAAAACCTTTTGCCATGAAAAGCAATCTACAGCAATAGCTCTTCAGCAAAAGAACTATCACACACTTATTTCAGTGCTCTGATGTTTGTTTTTTAACAGAAACTGTCATGAATTAGTGTTAAATAAGCAGGAAATCACTTATGAAAGCACAGGAACACAAAAATATCAGGACAAGCACCAAACTGATACAAATGCCTTCGTACTTCGCAAAGGTATTTTCACCAACTTGCAAATAAAACAAAGATAACCAGAAGCCTTTGCATTGGAAACTGCATCATCAAAGTAACATGAGATATGTGCTATGGAGCGTTACTGTATGGTAACCA
This sequence comes from Parauchenoglanis punctatus, assembly GCA_030068025.1. Lineage (NCBI taxonomy): Eukaryota > Metazoa > Chordata > Actinopteri > Siluriformes > Auchenoglanididae > Parauchenoglanis > Parauchenoglanis punctatus. The sequence continues at coordinate 12,066,972 of JAQQZU010000013.1, read as the reverse complement.
TTATCATCTTAGCTTTGTGAATAATTTTTTCAAATACCAAATCAAACATAAATCAAGCAGGGGTAATTACCTGTCAAGCAGATATGTGGCATCAGTTTTGAATCCTTTCAAAGACATTAAGCTTGATCAAGTGAGTGTTAGTGTTAGGGTTAGTGGGTTAGTGAGTGTGCAGGGGAGGGGGGGCTGCCTATAGTATGTGCAAGAGTAGTGATTGACACTCCATCAGACACTCCTTCTGGCTCTGATTGGTTGAATTAATTGGGATGCCGTGAATTCTTGCAAATTCGGAGCACTGGGTGGAGCCAGAGGAGCCTGATTATTTTTCACAGATTATCTGTCCCATGTACTACTGTCAGGACATAGTGACAGTTGTAGCAAAAAAACAAAGGGTTACCTTCTTCAGCTTAAATAACCTGCTTCATGCCAACACCTGAGGAATACCTTCACTAGCTGTGCTATAGTGGTGACTCTACTTCCCAGCATTTACATGCTTACATCTGTAGCTTGGTCAGGAGCTGCTGATTACGCGCCTTGACTGTGTGTCAGGAAATATGATGATGTGCACAATACTATGGAAATTGTGTGGGATAGCTTTTATCAGTAGAAATGTAGATATCAGTGTGAAATGCTGATTTAACACACTTTATTTACTTTAATATTAATTTAACTGATTTTTATGCACACGACTGTGTAATAAAATACTCTTTCTATGACATTTAGACTGGTGATACTAAATGCTGGTCTTAGGTAACACTTCTTTTCTTATGTAAAACAGGACTCTTTGTTTTTATAGGTGTAGAGTCACTTGTTTTAGATGTTAATCCAACAATGGCGAATGATGATACTTTTTACTTTCCAATAAAGTGAATTGAAACAAAGGGTCATAATTTAGAAAGGTGTTATATAAAACATGATTCAGCAAAACAATTAGTAACGTCTGAGGAATACCTACAACTAGCTGAGCTACAGAAGTGCTGACTCAGATTCCCAGCATTTACGCTCTGAATGCTGGACATTTGTAGCCTGGTCAGGAGCTGCTGATTATGGGCTCGACTGCATGCTTGGAACTATGATGATACACACAATACTATGGAACTAGTGCGGGAAAACATTTAGCTGTAGAAAGGTAGATAGTATGAAGTGATGACCTAACACACCGTTAGCCCTTGACTAACCATAGGAAGAGTGTGTTGATGAGATTATGTGCAGGAACTCACTGAACTGGGCTATGTTGCAGTCTTCCAGGATATTTATAAAATGTTTATACCTATAATATAATGTCATTTATGTGTATCTTATGCAGAAATGTGGAAGAAATTTATATTAAACAAAGTGTATTGTGGCTTTATCATATTGTTAAATTTGTACACTTTTGTAATGACTTTACAATTTAATCTGTTATTTAATTTGCAGACTTGTTTTACCCTCAACTGTTTAATCAGATACTCTTTTTGTAAAATTTAGGCTAGTGACATTGAATGCTGGTCTAAGAAGGCAACACTTTCTATCGTATGTAAAACAGGACTATTTTATTTTTACAGCTGTGTTCCAACGTGAAGGCTTGGCTTACCCCTTAATCCAGCACTGGAGAACAGTGACACTTTTTATTTGCCAAGAAAATGTATTCAAATTGTCACAATGCTCGTCTTCATTGGATAATGCTCTTCTTCATTGCATAACATTTTAAGATATATAAAAATCTAACCCTGCCTGTTTCTGACTTTGAATACTTCACGTATATCTTTATTAATGATTAAAATACCCTGTAGCTCCTTTGTAGATTCATCATTCTGAAATATTTATAATTAAGGTATACCTACATTTTTCCTCAGTTTCAAGGAATTTCCTCAGTTTCAAATCCAATTTTATCTCACTGTTCCAAAATACTGCCTCCTAGTTACCATGAAAAGGAAGTGATGATTTTATAAAGCAGTCATGATAATATTGTGCATGCTAAATGTTGTATCTGACCATTGGCACATGAGTCTTCCTCTCTAAAGGCAACCTGATGAACTCATTCACCGCCAGTCTGTGCTGAAATTTGAGAACGATGGGTCAGCATTTGGTTTTGTTTAAATAAGAAGTCTAGAGTCTTCTCCAGACTCATGAACGGAAACGTGAAAGTAATATGGAACTCAGTCTGCATCATCCGTGTCATAATCTTTTCAGGATTAAGATGCCAGGTGAAGTAAACAGATTTGTGCAAACAGTGACGATCTAAAACAGAGCTACTGAAGAAAAAACTTCGGATTTTCAAGCTTCAGATTTCCATATTACAGTTATGTTTTAATGTTCAATGCTTATCTTTATTATTCGAATTGCTTGAAACCTTTAAAAAAAATAGTACTTCCTTCATAATTAATTTCATGTAAAACTAAATTTGATAATGTGATAATTTTACTGTAAATTTGTAAATGTAATGAAACAAAAAGGGGTAAGCAACAAAAAAACAAACAAAAAAAAACAAGAAACAGGATCAGGCAAAAAAAGGTCATACGAAAAATGCTATATAGAAAACTGCTGCTCAGAACTTGTGAGGTTAAGTGCAAAATTTAAGGCTTTGCACCTAATAAAAAGTCCATGCGCTTTTTATAGCTGCACACAGGAAATGGGTGAGATAACAAAAATGAAGTTTGTTAGAATTCTGTGGAGTGTGCCCTCTAGAGGTCAAAAGGGAAAATATCAGGATTGGATGTTGCAATGAGCATATGATGTTGCTCTGTGCACATCCTGCTGCTTTTGCCAGCAATCACATCAGCAGTAAATACAGTCTTTCATTGTCAGCCATACATACCCACACCATAAGATCAGGTGGTATATTTCGGATAATTATCAGTTTCTTCACTTCTCCATAGTCTCTTCCTGTCATTCTGGTACAAGTTGATCTTGATCTCATCTGTTCATAGGATGTTGTTGCAGACCTATATGGGCTTTTATTAGATTATTTTTGGTAAACTCTAATCTGTTCAATCTGGCCTCCCTGTTTTTGAGGATATCAAATTTACATCAGAGATAAACCCTCTGTTTTTAAGCTGGTTAAGGCTTCTCTTGATTGTTGACTTTGACACATATACTTACCTTCTGGAAGGTGTTAGGCCATTAGGCCATATATCATGATATTCACTGAGAAGGTAGCATGTTCTTAAAGGGAATTTTTTTTAAAGAAGGGTAGAAAAACTGTGCGTGCATGCGTTTATTCCACAGTTTCCCCAAAGAGGAGTCAGATAATATGAGTGCAGATGAAGTCTGATGGGAGTGTGTTTGATCCTGTGCAATTGTCCATTTTAGAGGAGGTAAGTCACAGGATGTCTCTGAAATTTGGAGAAATTTTGTGTAAATCACCTCATTAGCATTTTTCACTGCTCACCTCCTGAAATTTCTGTTATTCTCAAGAGTTTTGCTCCTTTTATTAATTCTTGGCTTCTCTGTGACTCATATTCTTTTCTTTTTTTTGTTTGAGTAATTAAATCTACAGATGAAGCAGAAACTGGAGGAAAATGGCATGTTGGAGAACACCACAGTGACATGGGAAATGCAGCAAGATGGAAACTTATCTTCCACAAGATAAGGATCTAAAGGATGTCCTGCAACATCTAAATGCCATCTTCAAGTCAAGTAGATTTAAAACGGACTGAAATGTTATTTTACCTATTTAAGCTTTAATCACTAGGGGGAGTCAGAGGACAAGTTTAGTTAAAAGAAGAGGAATAAACATATTGCTCTGTTTGTAACAGACCATCTGACTTTAACAATTTTAAGGTCAGGTTTCAGTGTTAGGGTAGATATTTAATATTGAACCCATTCAGCTTTTGTGCAAGTGGCCACTGGACACAGTGATAAGGAGAAAGTCAAAGAGGGTATGTTCAATCACTGGGTTTAATGCATCAGAATGTCATAGTATTGGATTTATTTCTGTACCTATATGAAATAAGAATATGCATTAACATCAATAAACAATTTCAAAAATAAACCTTTTCTTACTATTTTGTAACCATTACAGAAATAAGCTTATTATGGTCTGCTACTTTTAATTCATTATGGACATTTTATATTCATTCATAACAATGCATCATCATCACACACCATCACATCACTTCAAAAGTCAGAATTTGGTAAGGTATTATATAAATGTGATTTGGCAGAACAATTAGAAACATCTGAGGAATACTTACACTAGCTGAGATGCGGAAGTGCTGACTCCAAATCAAAGCATTTACATTCTGACTATGGCTCTATAATGGAACTATGGACTATGGACTATGCCTGGAACTATGATGATGTACACAATATTATTGAAATGTGTGTAGGATAGCGTTTAGCAGAAGAAATATAGATGTCAGTGTGACAGGTGAAATTGTAAGGGGCATGCCCGCAGAGGGAGATAGAGAGCTGCCACTCAATAATCAGTGTTACTGGCATCCATTTACATTACATTAAGTTACATATAGTACAGTAAGCTATTAACATTAACCAGAAAAATATCATGTTGCATGAAATCTATTACATATAGTGCATAGTGACTTAAGTTCAAAAGGTGACTTCACCAGTGTCACAGTTATTTTGGGTTAGCTTTCCACCTACACACTACTTCACAATATCGAAGTCATTTATTTTATTTATATTATTATTATTTATTTTTTTATTTAGTATTTAAGTCATCGAAGAATTTTAAGTAAATAAAAAATATTTACACACAATTCTCTTCATGAACCACTTTCATTTACCAACTTGTGCAAGCTATCTAATTAGCAACATCTTCACCTCTAGAGTTTTTGTTTTGTACATTCATTTTATTGCACATTTACTGACCTGTGATAAGATCAAAAGAGTCAATCATGTAGAGCTGGTGTTAGCTTGACAACTGAAAGGTTTATTGTTTCTCTGAGTGCCTGACACTAATCTATACCACCAGCGCAATGTGTCCTCTAGCGTCTGGATGAGGAATAGCTCTGCAATACTTAAAACTGCAATAAAATCACAAAAGTGATTAAATCAAAGAATAATTAGAAATAAATTATATAAAATAAAAATGGGTGCCTGTTTTTTAATACCTTGTTTTACTTATGTATTCCTAATTTATTCCTAAAATCATCTGTTTTCAACTTTCTACACCTCCATCCTCCAAACTACGTTCAAGCTGAGCTCGGGGTTTTTTTAGTTGGCTTGGCACATGGGTTCACCCTCGCAATTTCAGTTCACAGCACAGCATTCCTCTCTTTGGGATGCCTTGAGTTGTCTGGGATTTGAGCCTGCCGCTGGGTGAGCATGTAAGACACACTGTCACCCCTTGGTTAGCCTTAGGAAGAGGGTGTTGATGTTAATATTGTGCATAATGAATGTTATATCTGATTACTGGCACATGGCTATTCCACACTTCCTTTCTGTGCTGAAAGACGAGAGCAATGGGTCAGCATTTGGTTTTGTTTAAATAAGCATTCTAGAGTCTAAGGGAAAGTGGGAGACACATGGAAATCAGTCTGCGTCATCCATGTCGCAATTTGTCCATGATTAAGAAGAGGACAGGTGAAGTAAGCAGCTTTTTAAAAGCTGTGTGCAAGCAGTGATGATCTAAAACGGAGCTACTGAAGAACAACAGGCTTCAGATTTTCATTACCAGTATGTTTTAATGTTCAATGATTATCTTTATTGTTAGAATTGCTAGAAACTTGAAAATTTCAGTAACACTTTAAGGTAGGGTTTAGTAATAACCCAATTACATTATTGCATATTAATAATTACTTATCGTTACTTGTTTATCATTTTTACTTGCTGATCACTTATCATTACTTGCATATTAATATTAATTATTATTATTATTATTAATTATTATTAATTACCAATATACAGTTTATTGTTTGATTTTAATAAATTACCATTAGTTATTCAATAAACAATTAAAAAAAGTTTTAAATACATTTAAATATATACATTAATATGATATGAATATTACAAGGGAAAGAAAGGTGATTAGGCTATAATTTAATGCATATTTAAATAAATAAAGCTAGTAAATGTGTTTAAATGTTAATTTTTAGAAGCAATTTTAAATTTGTTAATTGAATATTATAATACTGAACTTTAAATTAAGTTAAAATGTTTCCAAAATGTCAGCTTGTGTCTGAAAGCTGTATACAGTATGTAGAGATGTGAGAAGTTTTGACATTATATATAACATTCTGTAATATTCTGTTTAATAAATTGCTTATATATATATATATATATATGAAACTTGAGTCATCAATGTTTTATCAGTAATTTATCAGTGACACTTTAGGACACAATGAGCTGCTTGAATGAAAACATCACAGAGAAAAAGAAACTTACAGTTAAAATGTTTTGCTTCTCCAACCTGCTAATTTCTTTGCTGCCTAAATATAATTATTACCTAGATCATTTTATTTTAAATTTGCAAAGTTGCATGAATGACTGGCTTTGTGAATGAACTCATTTTATTATTTAATATATAAATTATTCAATTGTTTATGGATGTAATGATTAATCACAGTAAATACAAAGGGAAAAAACACTAAAGGTCCAGGACTGTGATTAAGCAGGCCAGTCAATACACCAGGGTTTTGATATTTTTATATTTTATTTTATAATTAAATTTGGAATTTTTTTTGTTACTCCTCAGCTACCTGTCCACCATGAAGCTTCTTTTCCTGTGTCTCACTGGTGAGAGACATTTTATCAACCACATTTTGTTAATCAACAGCCTAGTTCAGAAAATGATAATAATATTACATGTGATTTTATGTGTTTCATTTTATTAAACTGGATAGAAAGCCCAAAATGTGAAAAGTTATGAAATACTTATGAATTGCAAAAGTCTATTATAAATAAAAATTTTCAACGTTCATTTAAAAGGAAACTTAGACTTTAAATATATCATATTTACTATATACTATATAGTGTAAGTTTATTGAATTGTATGGAATTTTACAGGTCTGGTCCCATTTGCTGTATCCATCCTGCAAACTCTTCCTCACAAATACTATTTAACGATGGCACAGGTGACATGGCCTGTTGCACAGAATTACTGCAGGGTGATATACAATGACCTGGCAATAATCCTAAGTGCTACTGATTGGCTAAGATTGAAGAAAGAAGCAGTAAGCAAAGGTCTTGCAACATCTGCTTGGGTGGGATTGTACAATGATATCAATAGCTGGCGCTGGTCCTTAAATGAGCTCCCACTGAAGAATGTCACTTATAGTAACTGGAAAGATGGGGAGCCTAATAATTATGCTGGGAAAGAAGCCTGTGTTGTAATGACTGGCTATGGAAAATGGCAGGATATGCCATGTCCACAAACAATGCCCTTCATATGCTACAATGGTGAGTCAATATCCTGATTTTGATTTACTTAGTTTTACCTTTTTTAATGGTTGGTTTGCAACATGATTTAGCAGTATGTTTGTGTGATTTAACAATATTATCATCCCTACATGGAACATCAAATTAACATTTACCATTAAAGTATGCTAGTATGAGTTATCACTCAGATATATGACAAAAGAACTGATAAAATGAAAGATGTATTGCAAATTATTCTGGAAGATCTGGAGATTGTCAGGAGCACAAGTGAGCAAAATTGGCCATACTCAATGGGTCGGAAGGGGTATACTGCTTTTCCAATATCAGTCACAGAGACATTAGTCAATCATGGGTGTCTGTGAGCTCATGCATACAGAAGGGGATGGATAGAGTGTTACTCTGCCTCATGAAGCAGCATGAGCAGAAATTTCAGAAATATACTGTTGGCTAAACCTAAACCGTGCACAATGACTTAAAAGGGTGCACTTTTGGGGTTGGATCTAATATTAGCTACTCAACAGTTTGAGGTTTGGATGAAAGTGGAGAATTTCTTAAAAAGGGAATTTCTTATAAACATCTTTATTTCACAGCTAGCTTCAGTGGAAATGGTGGATTCATTGGCGTCACTAGTCCTCTGCTCACCTGGCTTGGAGCTCAGGCTTACTGCCGAACATATCACACTGACTTGGCCAGCTCTCTTAACAGCTCAGCCAATGACATGTTATGGCATGTGAGGGATATCCAGGGTGATTCTTGGATTGGGCTATACAGAGACACCTGGAAGTGGACAGACGGGACAAATGCTACAAACCTCCCATGGGCTTCTGGACAACCTGATAATTATGGAGGAATTGAGAACTGTGCAGTGGTTACTAATGAACTGTTCAGTGATGTACCCTGCACCAACCTATACTATTTCTTCTGTCAGACCAGTGAGTCTTTTGTTTTGTTGTTGTTGCTACAGCTTCTACCATTCTTGTGAGAGCCATAAAAACATATCAGTAATTATTTAAAAAGTTAAATTTTCAAATTAGGTGCATATACTGAATTGTATGTTGTATTCAGAATTCAGAATTAATTACAAACTTCAACAATTGAACAGAAAAAAAACCTACAATCACAGGTTGAAGTTTGCGCGACAAAGTGTATCTCAGTTATATCCAATTGTGATCTAGAGCTTATCTTTTTTGTCTCAATTTATTTCAGCTATATAACAACCACAGCAATATAGCAACAAGCTATATTCTATTTTTGTGTTGCAACTATGATATTGTCTCCTGAAATTCATGTTTTAGGCTAGATGACTGCAGATAAAAACTGTGGAGTCTTGTTAACTTTTGTAAATACATAAAAATTGCATGAAATAATTAATTTACAAAAATAGGTTGTAATAAGGACAATGTGGATACTAATACGTTAGAAAGCCATCATCATATCCTTCGGCTGCTCCCATTCAGGGTCACCACAGCGGATCCATTTTTGTCCGCATGTCTGATTTGGCAAGGTTTTTACGCCAGATGTCCTTCCTGATGCAACCCTCCATTTATTTCTGGGCTTGGGACCGGCACCAGAAATACACTAGATTGTGCATTCCCTTGTGGCTGGGTTGGAGGCTCCAGTGAGGAATGAACTCACAACCACTGGTTTGCAAGACCAGTGCTCTACCCATGGAGATACGGAGCCTTTAACTAATACATTAGAAAGTATTAAAGAAAACACAAGACAGAGAGAAAAGGTTAGCACAAAAGCTATACAAAATTTAGATATACTAGGGACAAGTGTAAAATGTATCATGATTATTATTGTGGACGTTTTCAGCAATATTATCTATTATATAATCTCAGCCAACAATATGACAGAGACTTAGGACCTCTCCTGAGTGCTAAAAAGTCACTAAACATGACCCACATCATGAAGGCTCAACAATGCTTTTTGTTCCTGAGGAAACGGAAACAGGCCAGCCTACCACACACCTACTTGTTAATTTCTACCATAGCACTGGGGAAAGCATCCTGAATATATTGCAGTGTGGTTTGCTAGCTGCTCTGCAATTGACCAGGGAGAACTGTAGTGAGTCACGAAGTCAGCCCAGAATCTCAACATAGTGAAAGTCCATGGTTTGGAAGAAATCTACACCAGCCACTGCCTTAAGAAAGCACTTAGCAGGGACCCGTCCCACCTTGGACTCTGCCTGTTTGTCCCTTTGCCATTGAGGGACAGGTCTATCATCATCTGCACAACAATACTAAGGTACAGATTCTTCCCCAGAGCTGTTGGTGGTCTATCTGGTCCCCTTGTTGCACCAAAGCCCCACACCACACACCCTTCCCCTGAAAACAAAAGCTGCTAATCATCCTCGGAATAAGACTGCCATACTGTGACACATACCCTGGTTGCCACTGTATGACATAGCACAGCAATATTCCCAAGGGGAATGGGCTCAGAGTAGTATGGCACAGCAGGTCACAAAAAAGGGAAATACTTTTGTCTTTAGGTTTCAGCCATTAAATAAAATAAGCAATGAAAAAATGTCTGCTTCAATAGGTTTTATTGGAACATTCTCCTAACTGGCCAGTGACCATGCTTTTCTGTCATATCTTGGAGATATCAGATTTATGGAGTGTGCATGCGTGTGTGCATGTGTGTGTGTGTGTGCGTGTGTGTGTGTATGTGTGTGTGTGTGTGTTCTACAGTTTCACCAGTGAGGCGACAGCAGATAATGAAACTGCAGGTGAAGTCAGATGGGAGTGTGTTTGATCCTGCTGTGCAGTCATCCAACTTAGAGCTGGTGAGTTGCAGGATTGCTCTAAACTTTTGTGTGCAATTTAACAGCAATATTCAGAAATCAAGAGCAATTTCTTTCCATTCATACATTGCAGACTTAGGCCTAGTTTATACATGTTCAAGTTCAAGTTCAAGTTCAAGTTCAAGTGTGTTTATTGTCATTTCAATGTATACATGTGGTACAGTGTACAGTGA
>JAQQZU010000013.1:11980774-12010885 GCA_030068025.1 Parauchenoglanis punctatus | reverse complement strand
GAGGCAGTGACGTCATCTACACACTTGCTGATGTAGCTGGTCACTGATGATGTGTAATCCTCCAAGTTGGTGTTGTCACCAATGGTTTCAGCCTCCTTGAACATCTGCTAGTCGGTGTGCTCAAAACAATCCTGAAGAGCAGAGATGGCTCCTGCTGGCCAGGTTCTCACCTGCTTCAGAACCGATTTGGTGCAACTGACAAGTGGTCTGTATGCTGGCATTAGCATAACAGAGATATGGTCTGAGTAGCTGAGGTTGGGGCAGGGCTCCACGCGGTACGCGTTGGGAATGTTTGTGTAAATAAGATCCAGCGCGTTTGTCTCTCTCTTTGCAAAGTCCACATACTGATGGAATTTTGGGAGCACTGACTTGAGATTTGCATGGTTGGAGCATTCTGCACCTTGCTAATAGCCCTATACAGCTCACAGAACGCATCCTTAGCATTAGCGCTGGGGGGAATGTACACTCCAACAACGAGCACGGCAGTGAATGAGGTAAATAAAATGGCCTGCATCTAACAGTCACAAACTCCACAAATGATGTGCAGTAACTAGAAGCTAGTACAGAGTTCTTGCACCATTCCCTGTTGATGTAAACATACAAACCGCCACCGTGAGTCTTACCGCACAGAGCTGCTTTCCTGTCAGCACAAAACGCAGTTAGCCTGGCTAGCTGAATGGCGGCGTCTGGAACTCTGTCGCTGAACCATGTCTCTGTGAAAACAGATGCAGCAATCTCTAAACTTGCGCTGGGTAGTCCGCTGAAGTCGGATGTAGTACAGTTTATTGTCCAGACATTGGACAGCAGAATACACAGGAGAGCCGGCCAGCTAGGATTAGCTCTTAGCTTAGCACGGACCCCCGCTTGTTTGCCACACTTCCGCTTCCTCATACACCGCTTACGGCGGACCCTCCCCAGCTGCTGGCATAAGGCGACGCCGAGGACTGGAGGCCTGGTTTCTGCAGCAACCCGAGGACGTGTAGAATCTCTGACAGGTCATCCTCAAGGTCAGCTTTTGAGTGTTCCTTAATTTCAGGTAATGTTTGTTGTGGGTAGACATGTACACCGTTTGTTCCAGTGTTCATATACCATAGGAGTCGCGCCAAGAAACAAAATAGCACAAAGTAGCACCATTTCGGATCCGGAGTGGCCGCTGAGTGCTACTGTCGCGCCGCCATCTTGGAATTTCTTGGGTTTCTGGTAAAGTAATGTAAAATTTACAGCAAGTTTTTACAGTATACAGTTTTTACAGTATTATTTATTATAGTATACAACTGTAATATATTTACAGTAAATTTAAATAACAGTAATAGTAATAATAGTAATGATTTTAAATTTGCAGGATACAATTGAGCTGAAGCGCGACACACGACCATCTTATTTGTGACTTAAAGCCTTAATCACTGAGTGACCACAACATGCTCAACCAGCTTGACATCAGTGGCATCTATTTCCTCCTGTGGCCAGTTCACTATTCCAGCTGGGATGGTTGGTAGGGCATACATACTGATAACTTGGATCTTATTCCTACCATTCAGCTGGCTTCTGAGCACCTGTCTGACCCTATGGAGACATTTTGCTGTGGTTGATCTCCTTGTAACCTCATCCTGATTCCCAATGGCCTGTAGGATATGTCCACATTTATCCAGTCCATATAACATCCCAATGTCCTCGCTGTACATTCTGGTGAGGTGGATCAGTGAGTCAATTTCTCTCTCACTCATGGCATACAGATTGATGTCATCCATGTACAGGAGATGGCTGATGGTGAGGTTATGGTGAGATGTTGAGATGGCTCCACTTCTGAACTTGTATCCATATCCACTCTTCGTGATGATGTGGTTGAAGGGGTTCAGGCCTATGCAGAACAGCAGTGGGGACAATGTATCCCCTTAGTATATGCCTCACTTTATGGTGAATTGTGCAATGGCCTTGGAATTGGTTTCCAGTGTTGTCTTCCACAGCTGCATCAAGTTCTTGATGAAGCTTATCAGTGGCTTGTTAGCATTGTATAGTGTCAAGCATTCCAGTATCCACATGTGGGGCATCGAATCATAGGCCTTCTTGTAGTCAATCCAGGCTGTGCTCAGGTTGGTCTGCCTGGTCTTAGAGTATTGGGTGATTGCTCTGTTGACCAGTAGCTGGTGCTTTGACCCTCTGGTGTTGGTTCCAATTCCTTTCTGAGCTTTGCTCATGCATCAACTCATGTGTTTGCCTAGATTCTTCACTATGATGCCTCAGAGGAGGTTACATGTTGTGGAGAGGCAGGCTATTGGCCTGTAGTTGGATGGCTGTGTACCTTTCTGGGAATCTTTCATGATCAGAATTGTCCTACCATGCATTAGGCAGTCTGGGTGAGTGCCTGTTGTTAGCAGCCCACTCATTTGTTCTGCCAGGTGGTCATGGGCTGCTGTTAGCTTCTTCAACCAGTAGCTGTGTATCATGTCAGGTCCAGGTGCTGTCCAGTTCTTCATGCCTGAGACTCATTGCTGGATATCTGCCTTGGAGATGGTGACTTGTTCTTGCTCTGGGAGATCACTTTGGTGTTCTCTTAGGTCTTCCAGCCACTTGGCATTGGTGTTATGTGATGCATCCTTCTCCCATATGTCCTTCCAGTATTTCTCTGTCTCAGCTCTGGGTGGATCTAATCTTACTCTGCTGTTGGTCCCTTGCAGCTGATAATAGACCCTTGATGGTTCTTTGGAAAACAAGACATTTAATCTTTTGGCCTCTGCTTCCCTGGTGTATCTCTTCAGTCTTGTTGCCAGAGCTGTGAATCTTTGTTTGGCAGTCTCCTCACTTGGACATCTTGTTGTACCTCATCATGACCCAGGACCTGTCTCTCATGACTTCTTTCTGCACTTCTGTGATCTTGGCTAACAACCCTCTTATCCATAGTGAGCACTCTACAAACTTGGTCTTGATTTTGTAACCAAGCATCTCCTTGGTTACATATATGAGTTCATTGCTTTCAGTGATGGTGTTGCTGGATATGCTCTTGAGCATCTCCTCTGAAGGAGCTTTGGCAGTTAGCCAAGGGAGTCGTACCCAAGGGTTGACTGCATGTACAGTAGTTGGGCATCAATCCTCATCTTCAGCATAGCGGATGCTTCAGTCATGACTGGTGACAGACTGTCATGTAGTGTACTTGTATGTGCCAGGGGCTGATCATCATTTCCATCACCTGTAGTCTTCATTCTATTAATGTTAGAGCATTGAGACAAGAGCTGTTTCTTAGTCAGAGTGGATGTTGGTCTACTGGTCATCCATAGTTCTCACATTCAGTGCATGTGGCCTCTTTCCTTGGGCTTGTTGTTATAGTAGAATTCCATCATTTCCAAGTTTTCTGACCTAGTCCAAATGTGTCTCATTCCAGTATGTCCTGGTTCCTCAGCAACTGATACGGACCTTGTTAACCTGGGCAATGTCCAAGCCAGTATAACTTTGTGTTTATTTCTCTCGCTCATGTTGGCTCAGGTAGGCTTGTGCCAGCATTAGTTGTCTAAGCCTGGGAACCCTTACTGGAAGCCTTGACCAGGAATTGAACCCTGGTCTCTTCTTCTAAAGGCAGCATTGTTACCATAGTTTTGGAAAATGCATTTTATATCACAGTGGTTTGCCAAAACATTGTTTTAAAATTGATTTATGAATGACACATCAAAGTTTTTATCCATTTGTAGTTACATACATTGTAGTTAATGTTGTGTTAAATGTAAATGTTAAATGTACATTTAATGTTTGATGCCATGTTTAAAAGTCATTCCCTCCCTAGCCTTCTCTTTTGTCTCTCTCCATGGTTAAACAAAAACTGCAGCATGTCATGTTAACGAGAAACTAGAAAAAGTGTAAACTTATCTGTCCTGAAGATGTAGGAAAAGTTACTGCTTGAACTCTGAATGTTGCTAAAAAGTGTAAAGCATCACACTGTTAGTCTATAACACTTTATGTTCACATTAAACATGACCTCTGACCTTGTCTGGAGAGATAGCACGAAGAATTAATGAAAAATGCAAGAATCAACTTCAGAGAGGTAACAGTGACTCCGCTTCCTCACAATGCTGTATCATGGAATATTTTTGCTATAACAGCATGTCCCCAACTGTTTTATTCTTGACTTTTATTGGCTGTAGTTGCTTTAGTCTGGATGATGTGAAACTCCAGAGAGGAGATGAAGTGGCGCTCAAAGCCACCTCATTTTCTCAAGAGGTCTTTTCAGGACTCGGTGTCTGCACTGACAAATGGTTTATGTGAATTCACAAGGAGTATTTGAGGACTTTATGGTTGCCGGGCATCACGCAGAGGTCCAGCTGTGACAGGTGTTTACTCACAGAAATAGGATGAATGGAGGCGGGAAAGTCTCTAAAGTCAGAGACTAAAAATACACCCTGAACACAGATTTTACAAAACCACATCACTAACATCACACCCTGATAAAGAGAGTCAATGCATAACATCATATAACATTTTAATATGTTCATCGTTTTATAGATCAACAACATTACATACGATGAATGACAACAATGTAATAATGTGGTGTCTAAATATTTGATAGAGAAGTATTGATTAATAATGCAAAACATTATCACAAAACTTTGTCAGTTTTCCAAAGTTAGCCAATTGTGCTGTCAAAGCTTGTGTTGCAGAAAAAATGCCAAAAACCAAAATACCAGCTGCAGATGTTGATTAATTTTCTATAACAGCAACTCTGACAATAGTTTATTGGGGATTAGCACAAAACATTTAAATTCTCAGCTCATTCACAGGGACTTGTATGGAGGATCAAAATAAATCAATGATGTGGCATTTTCATAAACTGAAGAGACGTTTATGGAAGGAATCTCCAGTGTGAGTGCTTTATAACAATCAGAGGTAAAGTTGTAACTATAAGTTTTCCGACATCTTCGGGACAGAGTAGTTTATGATTCTTTGTGGTTTCTCAGTAGCATAACAAGCTGCGTTTTTATCTTATTAACTACCAAGAGAGTTCGTGAGACCCGGAAGTAACTTGTTTTGTAACTGACATTATAAATGGTTGAAAAGTAAGACATTCTTTAATTATTAAAACAAACTGTAATTGCTGATTGTTCGATGCAGCAGAAACTGTAAAGTCTGTTTACATTGTGGCTTCCTGTGGCTCATATTTAATTATCCAATCCTCATTAGTAATTTCATTTGTATCCTATTAAACTATTAATGGATTTCAGATGACCAGTAATTACAGATAACAGCAAAAAAAGATGATTAAATACTTATTTCTCATTTCTCTCAAGTAAAAATGTATGAAAATCTGAGATTTTTTTGTCATTTTCCTTGGTTATGAGCTCTTATTTTTATTATATATCTCCTTCTTGATGGTTGTCCTGTTCATGCTATTCCAGTGTGAATAAGAACCATCTAATCCCCTGGGGCTTTTTTGATTCTTTCTGTCTCAGAGCACTCTACAAAGTGGCTCGGCAAATTGCCGAGACCACAGAGCAACAATGAAAATGTAATTACCGAGACTCCCGTTGCAATCCTCTCTCTACAGAATCAGCCATTAGATACTGTAAGTACTTGACGTCCACCACCTGGACTCCATCACGCTCACTCTCTCTCTCTCTCTCTCTCTGGTCTGACCCTGACTCCATTAAGACCATCCGCCTCCATCGACGTCAACGTCCTGCGCTTCTCCTCGGAAACGCTCGGCTGATCACGAGTGACAGCGCATTGCTGAGATTTCATGCCCATCACTCAGAGGCTCTAATTTTCTCACAGCGGCCGTATTGGTCACCTCTCAGCATGGGAAAGGCAATTAGACAGTATGGAGGTGCACAGGTTAGTACCATATCACCCAGGAAATGATGGTTTCATGTAAATGGAGGAGGTGGATGCAAGTGCAGATTTTCCTTTACATTAAGTGAAAAACAGGCAGTCTAACAAAACAAGACAATGAGAATGAACATGAATGCTGGAAAAGGAACAACCCATAACATGGGTGACACATAACAAAAGCAAGACAAAAAAACATAAATATAATAATAATAATAATAATAATAATAATAATAATAATAATAATAATAATAATAAAATATTAATATATTATGATATAATATTAATATAATTAATATATAATATTAATATTATATAAAAATATTTTGAATTTAAAATTTACAATTTTTTTATGCATTTGTGTTTAGGCAAAATTTTTAGAGGCTTCATTGTGACCAGTGCCAGTGAGCTGAAGACAAATAAAATAACAATTTTTTAGTAAACTAGTTATTTTTACAATTTATATACTGTAAATGTCATATATAAATAATAAATAATCATTTTTGAGTGCTGACTCCATTTTCTCTGTGCACAGGTGATTTTTATCATTTCTTGCACACTTTAATCAAAGTTTTCCCCCCAAACCTTTTCTATAAACAAATTTGTTATGAGCCACTGTATTACTGCCACCTCAACATTAAAATATATGAACCATTAAATATCTAAAAAGAGCCCTTTAGAACCACTTTTCTCCTAGAAACATTTGCTTGAAGGAATAAAAGAAATCTAACAAAGATGAGATCCTTAGCAAAATACTAAGATTTTTCAAAAGCAACATCATTTTAGCACACTGTGGCATGTCAGAGTGCAACAGATAAACATGTCCCTCCTACACAACATCTGACATCACAACGCCTGTGGTTCCATATGAAAAAGTTAAACCTGATATAAAATGAAAACAGCCACAGGACCCAAAAGCGCATGACAGGTTAACATCGAACTCGTGATTCTGTGAGATCAGAGTGCAGGAAATACACTTCCTATTTGTGTCTGGCTTCTGCCCACATCTATTGTTGGACAGACTCGTCAGTGTGACAGGGGCTCGACTCGGTGATCTTCAGAGGTCACATCAACAAAACACACATCGACAACAAAGCAAAAGTCATGCCTGTACAGATTCTTATTTTAGCCACGTTATCAGGAGAGGGATTGAAAAGTAGAACGAAATCTGTAGTGGGCTAATTAATCATCATGTCATGCTGACGGCTTTCCAATCAGTCCTGAGTGACTGAAGTGTGCAACAATAACGAACTCTGGCTAACGCTCAGAAACCGAAACAATTACCAGAAACGAGATGAGATCACAAAGAGCAGTGTGCTGATTAGTACAGGAACCTAGTCATTGGTAAGGAGCTCAATTCCAGCCTTCACATGATAGTATCAGCCATGTGGAACAGTAATTATGAACTAGGGCAGTGGGGAGACAGTGGGGGTAGTGGGGGTACTGAGGAGAGCAGTGTTCATGGCAGAAGCGGAAGTGGATGAAGCAGAGGCAACAGTGGGGGCAGTAGGCAGGGCAGAGGATGCAATTGGTGGGACAGAGAGGGCAGTGGGGGGCAGTGGGTGGAGCAGAGGGGGCAGTAGGGGATTTTGATATATGAATTATAATTACATCATAATCAGATTTTACTGTAGATAAATATATTTACATGTACTGTTCCTGAATCTATCAGGCATGAACCCTTGAGGAAACACTGGAACCCTTAAAGGCTCTTTGGTTGTCCCTCCTGTGGGAACCATAGAACTGAATGCTTTCCAGTTTTCCATGAATCCCTTTTATGAAGAACCATTTTAAAAATCCTTAATTGTCTAATCACCCCTGAAAGAACTCCAAATTAACCTTTTTTTCCCAAATATAAGATTCTAAACTTTACTCCCAACACCTTCTAGATATAAAGAAGAAAATAAAGAGCAACAATTTGGAGGGTTCTCTTTTTTGTATGGCATACCACACAGGTAACATACACACTCTTAGAAAAAGGTTTCTTTATGGGTTCTTTGGCGCATTAAGGGTTCATAGCTTCCAGAAAATTTGGTTTTGCTTGGAACCCTTTCTGAAAGGCCAGTACTTTGTTGTGGGTGTTCTACATGAACATTTAAGGGTTCCCCTATAGGGACAACAGACACACTCAAGGGTTCTACTTATTCATTTGTAGCATAAATAGCTCGTTCACATCTTCATGCTTCTTGAGAAAATAAAAATGCAAAATGATTTTTTACAACTAAATACAGCTGTGTTATTAATGTGTTATAGAACCATAAATGATACCATGGGGATGAGATGTGGAATATACTCAGTCCTCCACAATGATGATGACAATGATGATGGCGATGGTGGTGGATAAAATGGGCTGGAATGTTCTGCTGTGTGGTGAGTGTGAGTGGAGCAGGCTGTAATCTGTGTCTCTGAGGCGTGATGTTCATAGTCAAGTCATATCAAGTTATATCATGTTCATAGTCTTATTATTTCACTCTTCGATCGCTGAAGCACGGTGACATTTCAAGTACATGAGTATCGATCAGGAGAAGCAACACTTAGCTAAACGTAATCTAGTCTCAGTTTCTCTGATCGAAAATGCAGTTTGAAGTGACGGACAAAATTCTGTGATGTGGCATGAAAAAAAGCTCTGATTCCTCCTCATGTTTACATGCACAGCTCATTATTTCAATCACAATCACCTCCACATTGGACTTCAATCAAAACCAATCAAATGTGTCTGATGTTCTCAAAGCAACAGAATAGTTCCATGGGGATAATTACACACCGTGGATTCCTGCTCATCCTTCTCCCTCCTGCTTTCTCTGTCTTTTCCTCTTTCCAGAAATCTCTGCATGAACTAATGAGTGGCTCATGGAAGAAAATACAAAATAAAATAATTATAGCTTTTTTTCAGAATAATAATAATTTATTCAGTAAAAATATACATGATTGTTTTTTTTGTTTGTTTGTTATATAAATTAAATTGTATAGTCCTTACACATCAATGTAACATCATACATTGTAATTGTTAAATATTGGATAATAACAGTACTATGAATTTAATATTAAGACTAATATGTTTCTTAAAGTAAAGTATATGTCATACTATTCATCCATATTTAGTTACGTTTATCATTGGGGGATGTCGGTGAAAGAAGTTCACCAGCCTTTTTTTCTTTTTTTAAGTTAATAAGACAGAAAAACCCAAAACAAAACAAAAAACCAAAGCTTGCCATGTTATCAAGAAACCACAAGGAAGTGTAAACTCTGTCCTTAAACTCACAGCTTTACCTCTGACTGTTACAAAGTGCTGACACTGAAGACTCCTTTGCATAAAAAGTCACAATATCCATGATCAATTTAATTTGTTTTTTAACAGTAGACTATCCACCATAGACATCTCTGTGAATTTTGTATAAACCTGTGATTTGTAGCTGCACTACTATCATAGCTGCTGTTACAGAAAAAAAGTCAACACCTTCTGATGAATCAGAATCCAGAATTCAGCAGCACTGTGGTTTTTAACTGAAGCAAACTGTATGGTTTCTTTCCTCTTGTGAAGTTGACAAGACAAACCCCGCAGCATGTAATTGTTTCTTTTCCTCTTTCCATCACTGAACAACAGTCAGATCTGTGTGATTCAGTGATGAAAAGACGAGGTGGTGTGATTAGAGCATAATGAGAATATAGAGCTGGGATTCTTTCAGTCACTTCATATCCTTCAGCATAATAATTGTGTTTTCTGTAGTTGTAGTTGATGTATCGATTCTGCTCTCAGACATCAATAAACTAGAACCACATCACATGAGTTAGAATGAGTGTTTTTATTAGAATCCTTTTGTTTTTTTCTCCACAGATCACTCCCACAATGCAGTGAATGACAGTCTCGCCATTTAGAACCAGAGTGGCCGTGCTGATCACACGCTGCTCCAGGGCAGGTTCTCTCAAATGTCAGAGTGTCCATGTGCTCTACACTGCAGACGGGCGCTGGGCAGAACCAATGCCCTTTAGCTCCAAAGGTCTTTCTGAAAGAGGAAACATGTTACAGATTTAAAAAAAAATAATAATAAAAAAACCTCTCTGGTCATTCTGTTTTCAAACACTGTTAGAGGCTTCGAATGGGTTTGAATGGAATTTCTTTTAAACTGACGATTCATTAACTTAGATATTTCTAAGAAATTGGATCGATCTGAATCCTTCTGTAATGCAAGATGAGATATAAATTTAAAATTCAATATATATTTAAAAATAAAGTTTAAGAAACTGCACGTATGCAGGGTGTGGCTGGACACATGCGCGGGTAGGAGGCGGCAATAAAAGAAATGTGTTTATTAAACACCCTGAGGCAAAGGTGCAAAACAGCAGACAAGTGTAGAGATATAGAGCAGGGAAAAAGACAAAATACAAACACTGAAAAAACCTGAGATGAAACCAGAATAGCACACGAAATCAAAAGGCTTGGCAATAGCAGACACGGAGGCTAAACTGATGCTTCACAAAGTACTGTGATACTGAGAGTCCTTATATAGTCTGTGTGAGAGTATGTAGATTGGATGCAAATATCCAAGTGCCCGGGAGTATGTTGACTATTTTGGTAGAGTGCAAGTGCTCATGGGAATTGGATTTCACACAGAACATACTGTGCTGGTAGCAAGGGGCAGATCCATGCCAGAATCCACCTCCCCCAACCCCCCCCCCCCCCCCCCCTCCAAGGGCACTAGTCCTGGAGCACCAAACGAGGTTTTTCCATGTGGGGCCTGGGCCCGTAGGTGTGGGCAAGGCACTAGACACCACCACACCAAACTTTTGCCTATATTAGGGTGTGGGCAGGAACTTAGACCTCTGAGCAGGAACTGGCACCAACATAGGAATAGGCTCTGAGACTCAAACTGGAACAGCCTTAGCAGCAGGCTCTGGCCCTGTGACTGCAACTGGAAGAGGAGCAGGCCCTGTGACTGTGACTGGAACTGAAATGGGCTCTGAGACTGGAACGGCCTCTATGGCTGTGACTGGAACAGGATGTATCACTGCGGTTGGAATAGGCTCTATTGCTGGAACCGACCTTGTGCCTGGAATGGCCTCTGGGGCTGTTGAGGCTGGAGCTGGAGCAGGTTATGGGACTGGAACAGGCTGTAAAACTCTGTGGCTTGAACGGAACATGGTCTGTGGCTTGAACTAGAACTGTCTCTGTGGTTTGAACTGGAACTACTCTTGTGGCTTGAATTGGAATTGTTTCTGTAGCTTGAACTGGAACTGTCTTTGTGGCTTTAACAGGAACAGGCTATGTAGTTTGAACTGGGACTGTCTCTGTGGTTTAAACTGGAATTGTTTCTGTGGCTTGGACAGGAACAGGCTCTGTACCTTGAAAAGGAGTGGGCTTTGGTTCAGTGAACGGAGCAGAAACAGGCTCTGACTCGATGACTGGTACCGGAATGGGCTCAGGCTCGGCAACTGGTGCCATAGTGGGCTCTGGCTCAGTGACCGGTGCAGGGACTGAGGTGTGGACTTGGACTCAGGCATGGACTTGGACTCAGGCATAGGCACAGACTTGGACTCAGGCATAAGCATGGACTTGGACTCAGGAATATGTGCAGAACTGGGCATGGTGACAATGTCATATTCAAAACTTGGCGGATGATATAATTCTTGATGTCCTCTTTCTCAGCCACTGGAGTGGGCTCTCGAGCAGTTGCTTCCTTCTAGGCTACTGGAGGGGGCTCTGGAGCAGTTGCCTCCTTCTAAGCCACTGGAGGGAGCTCTTGAGTAGGTGCCCTGGAGTACATGCTGCCTTCTCGGCCTGCCTAGGGAGCTTTGGGATGCAGGCTGCCTTCTCGGTCTGTCGAGGGTGCTCTGGGTTGCAGGCTGCCTTCTCGCCTGCCGAGGGAGCTCTGGGGTGCAGGCTGCCTTTGTGGCCTGCCTAGGGCGTTCGGGGATGCCTATCTAACTTGGGGCTGCAGGCCTCCTTCTTAGCCTGCCTAGAAACTTCTGGAGTGCAGGCTGCCTTCTCAGCCTGCCCAGGTGACTCTGCCCCTTTCCTCTCAGCTTCATCATGAATGGCCTTGTAATCCACTGAGAATGGTGCCAAACTGAGTGAAGATCCACATGCATGGGTGCTCTATGGTAAAAAGTTACTTAGGCCACTGGGGTGCTGAGCCCATGAGCCAGCAAAACCATGCACGTCACCCACATTTCATCTGCAGGTTTAGGCTCTACCAAGCTCTCAAAAAACAGATGGCACTGGAGCAGAAACACACTGGGTACACATTTCAAGCCTTCATAGGGGTCTGGGGCATCTATCCATAGATATTGCAAAAAACATGTGGGCATGGTGTGTATGCGGCCATCCTCCCATACTCCTGCCGTGTCTTGGTTTTGGCGAAGAATTCTATCACATATGCAGGATGTGGCTGGACACATGCACAGGTAGGAGGCAGCAATAAAAGAAACATGTTTATTAAACACCCTGAGGCAAAGGTCCAAAGCAGCAGACAAACTCTAAATCCAAGAAACAGAGGCAAGGTGGAGTGATCAGCAAACAGAATAATGTAGAGCAGGCAAAAAGACAAATTCCAAACATTTTGGTAGAGTGCTCATGGGAATTGGAGTTTACACAGAACAAGCAAGAATAGCAAGTGGTAGATCCATGACGAAAACATGCACTATCCTGAATTTTATTGTTTTTTTATTTATTTATTTTAGCAATTTGATTTCTCATATTGTTTCTTAATCACATATTATATTATATAATTAATAATATATTATTATTACTGTTACACATATTATATCCATAATTAATTATTACTTTTTTATTTTCTTTGTTATTGTCTTTTAAATTTCCTTGTGAAGGATTTGGAGCTATATGAAAGCTGCTATAAAAACACATGTTTATTAAATAAATAAATAAATAAATAAATAAATAAATAAATAAATATTATATCTGATGAGATTGCTAGCTGAATTCAATTACATTAAAATCCAACATTTTTTTTTTTTTACTATTTAAAAAAAAACATGTATGGAATCACAATATTTGATTTTTCACATTTTTTAATGTTGTTTCTCGATGGTGGTGATTGTGATTATTCATTAGTTAATTAATTAATTAATTAACTACTTTAAAACTACTTTATCATTTTTCCTCTCACTTTTATTTGCATTTTTAATTTTCCTTGTGATAAATGCTGAGGTATAGTTTATGTCTGAAAGCTGCAATAAAAATAAAGTGTGTTATATTCATGCTGTATACTCCTGGTACAGAATGAAATAGACAGGCATGCGATTGTTCAGTTTTGACTTTTTAATTGAATATCTTTGATGTTATTCTGACAAAAAGCATCAAAAACACTGTGTTCTTCACTTCAGAAGCATGAAGTGAAAAGGAATCACAAGAAAATAATCTTGTTGGTGTCTCAGATGGCACATGAAGAATAGAAACACTGAGCTGTAACCATGAGTCGTGTGTGTGTGAGTGTGTGTGTGTGTGTGTGTGTGTGTGTGTGTGTGCGCGCGCTTTCTCCATGCTGACAGTATTCATCAGTATTATTCCACATGAAGATGTAATTAGACAGTGATGATAAATCAGTCTAATAAGATCAGTCTGAGGCATTGAGACTCACCATCACTGACATTCCACAGATTTAAATGTCTAAGAGTACCTATTATTTAAAAAAAACAAATAAACAAAAACCACTCAGTTTTATGGAATCAGAAGAATATGCAGGCTTGTGTTTGTTATTTATTTATTTATTTAAATGTTACAGTCTGTTCTAGTCACACTGAGGTGACACCATTCACTGCGTTAATAAATACAGTTTATAATAACTCAAACATCAGCTTGTGTCACCTCCACACCAACAGAGGGTCCTCCTTACTGAGTATTAACTATGACATCCTGTTCCACGAACACTTCCTGTCTATGGACTATATTCGCATTATTTCACCACTCCCACTTTCAAGAGTCTGTTTCTTTTGCCTTTGTGTTAGAAATTCAAGATGCATTGATTCAAACTAGGATCATAGTGACAGCAGTGTTATGAACACAATACAAAATGATCAGAGTGTTGTGGGGCACCATACAACTTACATCCACCACCTTCCAAAGCGGTGAAGTGCAGTTGATGGGTGCTTGTGAGTTTGTCTAGTAAGACTAACACGTTAACTTAAGAGTTAGTGAATAAAGTCAGAAATAGGCTACTGGTGTTGGCAGTGATTATAAAGTAGCTATGTTATCTTGCCAAACGTTTCAACAAACCATTTTATATTAGCTCGCTAACAAGCTAGCTCTTAAGGACCACCAGGTTGCGGTTCAGTTTGTGAAGTCTCTCTCATTCGTATTTGGTTTGATATTTTGATTCATTGTCAAGATTATTTCCTGCTCTGGACTGTATTGGATATTCTGTGTTCTGACTTTCAGTTTCTTTGACCTTGTCTCTTGCTTTGTGTGCAATTGTATTTAAAAACATTCAGCACATTAAGTCTAATCCATCTCCCTGTTGTTCGCTTACAATGAATTTCACATTAACAGTAATACGATTGAACTATTGCTGTATAAATTAATGAATAATGAATGAGAGAATGACTTTAAGTGTTAAAAAAATAATAAAAAAAATAATTGTGCAATCATGGAACTGTACAGCAACACTGTTACCATGCTGACATTGATTATTTTCATTTAACAGCACGCTCAAGAAAGTTTTATTTATTAATAAAATTATGGCACATCATACTTTTTATCCATTTATATTTACATTTAATGGCCTTGAAACAAGTTAGTTGCTGTTCTCACTTACATTATAGCAGCTATGAACAGTTACTCCCAGCTTTGCTTTTTACTTTTTTCTTTTAATTAATAAACAAAGAAATTCTCATCTGTCCTGAAGATGTTATAAAACTTAAAGCTACAGCTTTACCTCTGACTGTTACAAAGTGCTGACATTGGAGACTCCTTCCATTCATGCCACACAAACATCGCCTTATTAAAAAAAAAGAAAAAGAAGTTTTAAAAAATTTTAGTTGTCTTCGACATCTCCTGAGCTCTCAGAATACATAATTCAACAGTGCTGTTAAAATAAGTTTAAATAAACTTATATTTCTTTTTTAATATTATTTCTGTAAATTCACTAGTTCAATAAAAATAAATATTGTCTATACATTATTCTGCAATATACACTACATCCTGAATAGAAAATTGACATTTGTTACAGCATCATATCTACTCTCAGACATTTAGATATAAATTTTAACACCCTTTATTATAATCTACAGTACCTCTGAGTTTAAACAGGATAGTTCTCGCATGCAGGGTCAACATTACATTTTCTTTTTGCAGGTTTCATAAAAAACTAATATTTCAAACATTAATATAGGCATATTTAGAAAAATCCTGAGTTAACAGTGATATTTATTATCCTCCTCAGCATTTCCTGCACCTTCAATCCTGGCTAACACACCATTAGAATAAATAAAGTTAGGTTAATGAGTTTGTTGTTTTCCTCTGGAAAGAAAGCATTCATACAAATTCTTAATAAACTTATTTACTACGCATAACATAACATAACTCCAATTCCCATTCATTCTCTTGCCTATAGTTAACACCTTAAGGGTGATATTCAACTGTTTTCAGCTTTAGGAAAACAGATGGGTTTAAGTTCAAAAACTTATAAACAAAATTTTAGTCCAAAATTTTAATGCGTTTCTTCAAGCTTCCTGCTTGTTGAGTCGCCTGGGATTCTGTGGTACACTGCACAACGTACAACGTACATTTCATTCAGCATTGGGCATATTTCCATCTGGAGCTGGGACTTCTGTGTTTGTGGAGTTTTGTTTCTACTTGTACACCTGGATTTCTATAAAGCTGCTTGGTTACATTGTGTAATCTTAAAACCTCTAGAGAAATAAAACTGAATTAATAGATGTTCTATTTAATTTACGTACATTTTGTAAGAAAGTGCATTCTGAATAGATCCCAACACTGACATCATCAAGCTTGGGGAATACTGGAATATATGTGATGGTGTTATGTAATTACGATACAAAAAAGGTAACTGTATTCCCTTACAGTTATAGTTACAGAAAAAAAGGTTGTAATCAGATAACTGATACGTTTAATAAAAAAAATATTAAAAAAAGGATTATTTAAAGGATTACAATTTTAAAATGCAAAAGGGCAATTTTATAATGCATATGAGTACGATGGCTGAGCAGAAAAATCAGTAGGACTTTCTCTACAGTATGAAACTCTTTACAGTACACTACCCTGCTGGCCTCATAATATAACTTGTATTTTGATGTGAGTAATATTATCATTCATTTGCAATCAAAATTAACTTAGCATCGGAGAGTTTCAGTGAGCGAAACAGGCAGCAAATATTTATTTTATCTTTATTTTCAATTTGTCTGTTCGAAATTAGAAATCATGGCTAGCAGTTTTTTTAAGTGATTAAAAAAATGATCAGCAGTAAATTATATAAGCCACATACATCACCTTGAGTTAGTCGGAGTGTTTATTCAGTACCATTCATATATAATGCTTATACTGAATGAGTATTACCAATCATTTGGTATACATGAGCACTTGATAATATTCTCATGCTATGACAGATTATCTGGTAAATAGCACTAATGTAGTAATTAGTGAACTGCTATTTAATTAAACCTAGGTAAGAAAAAGTTGCAGTGCTGATTAAAATCCTGCAAATAAATATTTTAAATAAAGATCTTTTGTATATATTTAAAAAAAAATAATTTATTAAATAATCAAGGTAATATTATTCAATGAACACCTCCAAATAAACAAATAAACAGTAATCAAAAATAATCAAAATTAATTAGTAGCTTCAGCCCTAAATAAAGAATGATATACTACCACATACATGTGCACACAACACTTTACGAGTCTCACATCACCAGCCTGGTCTCGAGTGAAATCAAAGCTAATCTTACAGTTCCCAATTCATTATCATGGCATCAACCTCACCAACTGATATTGAAATACTGCATGCTTCCCATGAAAAAATGTTCTTCTAGGGTTCTTTAGTTGGTTCATTAGATTAAATGGTCTTATCCTTCTAACAGGCTCTTTATGGTAGCAAAACATTTTTGATCATCTGAATGAAGACCACAACCACTCAGACCTATTACTTGTCCTCCTCTTTCTTCTCCTCCTTGACTTGCCCTGGTGCAGCCTCTCCCTTTGCTTCCTTCTGCCCCTCATCTTCATCCTCATCCTCTTCTACTTCCTCCCCAGCATAGCGTTCTATCCAAGCGATGCGCTCTTTCAGCTGTTTCTCAGTTTTCTTATAATCCAATAGCAGTTTCTTTATTTTGGCCTGCATCAGCTCCATGGTGTTGTAAATGCGGTTCACTCGCTCCTCCAGGTCCTTTTGGTCTGGCTTCAGGTTGGCTGGGTCCGTTTCAATCAGGCCATCTTTCATAAGGATCTGCCTCCCCTTTTCCTCCAGCATGATTTTAGCATCCGGGTACTCGGTCAGAGCTTCCATTAAGTCATCCTTGGACAAGCAGAAGAGGTCTGAGTATCCAATGCTGCGGATGTTAGCTGTCCTGCGGTTCCCTGCTTTGCTGCCTTTGATATTCAGGATGCTGATCTCACCAAAGTAACTTCCATCACCCAGAACACAAAACTGTGTTATGCCATCATCAGCCACTACGGCCAGTTTTCCCTCCTTGATGATGTACATCTCCCGGCCAATGTCACCCTTGCGGCAGATGTAATCACCAGGGCTAAACACCTGAGGTCTTAATTTAAGAATGAGCTCGATTAGCAGTCCTGCTTCACAGTCTGCAAAGATCCTCACCTTCTTCAAAGTATCCAGGTGAACGTTCATACCAATCTCTGCTCGCAGCTTGTCTGGTAGGTATCTGAGCACCTCCCTTTCATCTTGTGCCTTCTTATTGGTCCACAGATAGTCAAACCACTTGATGACTCGCTTTTCCAGGTCCTTGCTGACATGCCGCACATGCATGTACTGCTTGATGCTGTCGATTCGCGCCTGAAACTGGGCTTGGGCTGCATTCATGTTGGAGATCATTGTGGCAATATTTCCTACAATGGTGGCGAAGATAAGGACACCAACTAGGAAGTCTACAACATGGAAGAGGAACTCGGAGTCCAGCTCAGGAGAGGGTGTTTCCCCGATGGTGGTGAGAGTCAGTGTGGACCAGTAGAGGCTGAAAGAGTACTTCCTCAACAAGTCCCCAAACTCAGGCTCAGTAAGAGCCGGGTAGACCCAGGGATCTGCACCAAAACCAATAGCTTTGGAAAAGGAGAAGTAGAGGCATGCGTTCCAGTGAATAATAATGATGATATACATGACCAAAGTGCAGATGCGGAAGATGTTAGGATAGTTTGTCATGGTCTGTGAGCGATCAAAGAACTCAAACATGCGGTTGATGCGCAGCAGCTTGTTGATTCGGATCTCAGGGTAGTCCAGTCCCAGGATGAAGTACAGCACGTCAGTGGGTATCATCGAGATGACATCAAGCGAGAACTGAGGGCTGTCCTTGTAGTGCTTGATGAGGAGTTTCTCATTCCTGACAAGCAAACCCTGCTCAAGGTAGCCTGTATGAAAAAACACAAATGCAACAGTGAAGACAAACTTCATTCTATTATACGATATATAGAGGGAAATGAAATCTTTACTAAAGTTATTGTGTTTAAACGCAAGTTCTCACCAGTCCTTGTTTTGAAAGCCATATCAGCCAGGTAAAGGAGATCACAGATGTAGTCAAGGAAGAACCATGTGATCAGATATTCATGCTGCAGTTCTTCAAAGCAGGCTCTGGATAAAAGAAAGATGGATTCTTGGAATTGTTACCCTCTGGTAATGATAGATAATACATGTTTTGTATACATAACTTCTCAAGAATTAGTAAATGCCTTAGAAGATATCAGCAGACTGTCAAAGCTGTCATAAAGTGATAAGTGAACATATCTTGAATATGGGTGAATCAAATATTGAATATTTTTATTATACGATTATTCTAACTCAAACAAGACTATTCAGACCTTTTTAGATGCTTTTGCACAATTCAAATTTTACATTTTGCTTGTTTCTATAAATAAATTATTAAAATAATAAACAAAAAAAAATATCTTCCAACAAAACAAAAATATTTCAAGCTTGAAATGACTAAAATGTTAAGAAATATTGCAGGTTTAATAATAATTTGATTTATTTTAAACATATAAAATGAATGACTAAATCAATTAATGCAAATTTTATTTTCTAAGATGTTATTTTTGCAGTGTATTACACTTGTTTTTCTCATGTTTTGATTCTGACATAATTATCATAGCCTTTGATAGTATTATTTTAATATTTTGGGTGGAAAACACAAATAAACTTTAAAAAACCTTGCTAAATCAAACACGTGGACAAAAATGGATCTGCTGTGGCGACCCCAAACTGGAACAGCTGAAAGGATATGATGATATACCAAACTTTATTTACTATGTAAAATGCTACTGCATGATGAAAGAATTTTAAATCAAATTTAAAGACCAATTTTGAATTTTAAGCAAAAAACAGCATTTGATTTTCAGCTAATATTCAGCCGAACAATGGCTTTTGCACTTGGAGCTGATTTTGGAGCTTTAGCTTTAATTCCTCTTCTTGATCATCATGCTGATTAAACATCTTACCTGAGCCTTACCTCGCAATGATAATGGTCCAGTTGTACATGACGGGTAACGTGATGAGTACGAGCCACTGGTAATACAGGTTACTGGCTGGGTTAATCACAAACACCTCCTTTGGCCTTGAACCAGGACATGAGCAAGAAACACTGATGAGGATGTGAATAAGAGCAACTGATTGCTGCTGAGAGATCAGAAGAAAAAAAAAACCCACTGGAGGGAATTTACATTGCTGAAAATTTACCTTTCTTCTTTCTCCTTCTTTTTTTGTTTCTCTTTCTCTTTTTCCTTTTCCTTCTCTTTTTCTTTCTCCTTTTCTTTCTCATTCTCTTGCTCCTTCTGCTCCTTCCTTTTTTTCTTTTCTTTCTTTTCTTTTTTCCTAGTGAAAACATGAAAAACATTGAGAAGTAATACACTAGCCACAGTGGACCTGATGTTTTATATAGAAAATACTCACTCCTTTTTCTCCTTTTTTGCTTTCTTCTTCTTCTCACGCCTAATAAAAACACAGAATGAAGTCACACCAGCTCACATGACTGTATATGAAAATGACTAAAATATGAAATGTCTGTGTGTGTGTGTGTGTGTGTGTTCGCATGTGTACTCTTCGTTGTTGTTGCTGTTGTTGATATTAAAGTGTGTTATAGAGTCAGGAGAAGGAAAAATGTCTTCCTCGCTGTCTTCGTCTGGGTTTTCCTCCATGACTGGAGATATTCGGGGAGGAATGGAAATTCCCAAAATAGTCACGATCGTCATGGTGCGTTATGATTTTACCTTCTGTCTATCTGTTAAATTAAACACAAGGACAAATATTTTGAATATTTCACAAGGTAAACAGGAAGTTGCATCATCTAAATTTCTTACAGGTCATGAGAAGAAGAGAATTAAGTTCTTGTTTTTCTTTATTTCTACATTTATGATATTGTGATATTGATATTGGTTGTTAAATTCTTAAAGTTCTTAAAATTTTAATAATTAGTTTAGTAAATTAAATGATTAGAATCCTTAACATTGTCATTCCATTAGCATAGATGCTATTACACCACATTTTGTACAGTTGCTAATTCTATGCTAAAAGAACTTTAAAAAGCAGCAAAAAAAAAACAACAACAGGTAAACAGTTTGATTTTTGGTTAAAACATTTTACAATGGCTAAATTCATGTTTCCTTAGATTCAATGTTGAAAAAAAAAAAGAAAAAACAAAAAGCCAAAAATGGATAAAATGCACCATGGCTGTGGAATTGCTCAGTAATACTGAAATCAGCCATGCTTATTACTTTCATATAACAGCATATCTCTGAGTGTTTTATTCTGTTTTATTCCTCTTTTACTGTAACACAACAGTCTTCCTAAATTTAATCTGATTATATGAAGAGTCTGCTGTACAAATCTCTGTGAATGAACTGCTACTATAGAAACAATTACATGTTTATTTGTTAGCTGCAGAGCTGATGTACTAGAAAATTTATCAACAGCTTGTGACCAGTCAGAATCCTCAACTTCTCTTTTGTTTAAATTAAAAACTACTGTATGATTATTATCATAAAATTATAATTACAGTTACTTTAATATATTTTTTTTACTTACCAGGTTTATGGTCTCAGTATGACACAGCTGATGTTTGTGGATTCATATTTGTCCGCTTGGTTTAATAATTATGCACATTAATGTAGTTTGTCCTTTTCGAGTGGTTGTTCTGGCCGAGTTTGCTGACCCTGAAAAGGATTGGAGCAATTGATAAGAGGATGAAGTGACAGTTGCCAAGTCGGCAAATCTCTCTCTCTGTCTCTGTCTCTGAAAGTGAGTATGAAGATGTCAGCTCTGTCAGCACAAGCCCTCCGGCAACAAACAAAATATTGTCTGCAACTTTGAGCTGGTTTTTTTTTTTTTTTAATAACGACTTGATTTTTTTATATAGATTTCATGTTTTAAATCCATTTTTTGAGCAGCTACTATCTACTTAACCACAAGCCACATTCCTGTCCTTCGGAATTAGCTTTGCTCATCATTTCTCCCTCACTGTGTACTTCTGATAAGGCGTTACATGTTTTATCTTTCTGTACGAACGAGGGAAAGGTGTACAGGATTTATTCCAAGCAGAGACACTTGCTGAGTCTGCTGCAGATCTCTCTGATCCTATTAAAGCAATCTGCATCTCATGTTAACAGTTCCATCCATCATTTCTATGGCTTAAGCAAGGCAAAGTACAGCGTTAATTTACAGTGTTAATGTAGAGTTAACACAGAGGCTAATCACTCAGAATGGCTAGGGATATTTCTCAGAGAAGGTTTCATTAAAGTGAAATTTCATGATAGTTTAATATTTCAAGTCAGAAATAAAAGAAAAGAAATAAGAAAGAAATAAGATTCATTCACTGAACTTTTTTTTTATTCTTTCAGACAACAAGCACAATGCTGGATGTGACTTCATTTCCAAGTTGAACTAATATTTTCCTTTTATTCCACAGAAATCTGGATCCTATGTTGTTAGGTACTCAGTTTGAGCTGGTTGCTGAAAGCAAGCTTCCCAACCATAAACAGTGAAACATACAGAAGTGAAAACCAGTTATAATCTATTCTAATCCAGCCTCCTGACAAACAGCAACTTTTTAATAGAATAATTTAAAGTCAAATTGTAAATTATAACAGAAGTTCTGCTTTTGACTGAACTCAAAGCAAAGTTGTGCTGAACAGAAATTTGCCTGATTGCGCAATAGTCAGCAGTGTTCGATAGTCAAGGTTGTAATTAAAGAGACTCCAGATTGCAGTTTATTTGGCATTTTTATTTTGAATTTATAAAGAAACAGACCAGAGTTAATCCTCACACATGAAACTCTAACTGCTAAATTTCAGTTACAAATATATTTCTTAAAAACACGCCGTATTCTTGTTCAGGTGATCAAATCCAGCTACGTCTTTCCAATTTCCAACCACATGCTTCACATCTCCAACATAATGACATTACAACAACATGCAACAACACAGCTTTGGTCTTTATTACAGTAATATGGATGCATCTGCAACATTGACTTCAACATCGGAAGGGTTTGTTGCCAGAAGATAATCAAGAGGAGATTCAGGGTCAGCTGGGGCATCAATGGAAACAGCAGCAGGGTCAGTGGTGGTTTGGTCAGGAGTGGGTTCCTCAACAGCTGGTTCTGCTACTTCAGCTACTTCAGCACCTTCACCTCCTTCAGCTACTTCAGCACCTTCAGCACCCTCATCTTCTTCAGCTTCTTCTGCCTCATCAGAGTCAAGTGGTGCTGCAGCTCCATGTTGGTAGAATCCATCAAACTGAGGCTTTGGATACAAGACCAAATGCTAAATCACCTCCTGAAATATAACAAACAGCCCCTAACATGCCCCTGAAATAAAATCAGTGTTTCAATGGTTCTTTTGCCCCTGTTCTTAGTGTAACTGAAACTGATATGATACTACACCCGAAAAAAATATTTAAGTTAATATAAGTTTTTTAAATCATATTTAAAAATAATTTTATAATTCATCAGTTACGGGAAAATAATAATAAAAAAAAATTCTGATGATTCCTATGCACCACTGGTAGTCGTGGCTGATGCCTTTGTTTACTTCTGGAAAAGGGTCACGTGATAGGAACGTGACAAATCAGGGAAGGATACGTTATGACTGATAAGAACCAATCAGGGAGAGAACATGGGTGTCTGCGTCATCATTTCCAAAAGCCTCCCCTTCTGGCCATCCACACTAAAATGTTTCAAACTAAATGGGGCCAGCAGCATTTCCAAAACACTACATTTTAGAGGCTTCAAAACTCTGGACTAGTATGGGTGCCAAGTGTAAATTTAGCAAAAGTGATATGTTTTAAAACTAAAATGTATTATTGTGGACAAGGCCTTAATCATGTTGTGTGTGTATTCTATACTCTTACCTGAGGTGGAGCTGGAGCTGCAATACCCTGTACAGAAAGGAAAGTTAAGAATATGAGATGGCGAAATTGGTTTTAGCGACTCTGGATTGAGTAATCAGACAGTTTATCAGCACTGACCTGCTGCTGCAGACGCTCGTACATTCGGTACAACTCCATTAGCTGAAATGTTATGTGTGTCTGAGCTGCTATCTGTAACGAAGACATTTCATACATTGATATTAACCTTCATCTTCTGTATATGTCTCGACACACTTCATCACTTCATCTGAAATATTAACAAAATGTACAATGATGGATCCAATATTTTGCATATTTACTAAACATAGCTAATATATATATATAATTTGAACAAATCAAGTTTAGCATTTCCTCATTTTTAGTAAATAGAATATGATGAATAATGATAAGTTGTATTAGTTTAAGGAACTTGAATTATAAATAAATCTTACCTCATCGCTGTCACTTTCAGCTACCTACAATGGGAAACCCCCCATTAATATAATAAATACGCTATTGAGCTTAAATTTCATTACCACAAATATTAGTATTATTAAAATTCAGCTCCAAATGATTTACAAAGAAAAAAATAAAATCAAGAAAAACAGCATAAGGATAAATTGTGTACCATGAGTAAAAAAATTAAATACATACTTCTAAACATATTAGTACAATAATTACAATATAAATACATAATTAAGAAGAAGTAGCAATAAGAAATTGAGTATTGTACAAAAATGACATCAAAACCAGAAATAATTAAATGTGTTAACATTTTATAAATTAAAATAAAAAAAGGCAAATACATAGACATAAAATAAAAAATGGAACCAAAAAAATTATAGAAATAAATAATTATTTAAAAAATATATTAATAAAGTACCAATAATGTATATATAATAAATTAAGATAAAATATTAACAATTAAATTTGGATAAAAAAAGTTATATTTATATAATGAATTACAAATGTTGCAGTAGAGTTAATGAGTGACTCACAGGGGCAGTTAGTGAATGGGCCACCAAACACATCAACACCACCACAGGTTTCATCTTAATCTGGCAAAAAGTAAGCACAAAAAAACCCAAACAAAACCACTATTTAATGTTTTTTTTTGTTGTTGTTTTTTTTAAAGTGTGCTCCAGACTGTCTAATCATGTAATGTAGCTCAGATTTCTACCATCTTACTTAAGTAGGAATTTTAAATGAAAAACATGATGAACTTTACCTTTCTGGTCCAGAGCACTGAGTACACGATATGACGTGGAGAATTCAAGCACTGTAAGGCACAGCACGTGTGGAATATATATCACACGACTCCTGGAATTGAACCAATCACGTTTAAGCAAAGAGAAAAGAGAAAGGTACTTTCCCAAAATGAGTAGGAATTGCGAGCCATTATGTTTAATTACACACTCAGAATTGTGCTTGCTGCGCAGTTCTTGCAAAGGAAAAAAAAAGAAAAAAAAAGGAGAGCACTTTCTGTAATTTTGTAGGCATTTATGCGGTTGTTGTTTTTTTTCAGGGGCCTCATTTCATTTTTCTTAGGCATTTCATTTAAGTAAAGAGCTTCTCCAAGATCAGCATTGAAATCCTGTGAATCAGTTAAACATTTATTGTTCCCACTATTATTATGTCATACTCAGTTATTTAGCTAACATCAGTTTACTGCTAAACATATTGTATGGAAAAGATTCACTATATGCATGCATTATATTTGTGACATGAAGACAATGCACTGCACTGAACAGCAAAACATTCATTGTATTACTCTTATATTGGCGTACCTCTACAGAAAAATAAAAGAAAGAAATAAACATCAGTGCATTGTGCTTCACCTTCATCACCGTGATGTGGTCGTGCCACACTGAACTGCAATCACTGTTTAATCACAGTCCTAAGCCATACTTGATAAATTGTAGTTCATTTTTTCCCCCAGTGAGGGTTCCTCTTGGACCTTTTTCTTATGTAAACACACTGTTGTAGGCTTCTTGGCAGTACCTATAGGGGAAGCCCAAATATTTCTAGTTTTCTATGATTTTAGAAAATATTTCTTAATAGTTCAATTAAATAAAATCAAATGATAAGGTTGCCTCTTTGAAGTTAACCCTTAAATGTTC
Source organism: Parauchenoglanis punctatus (assembly GCA_030068025.1). NCBI lineage: Eukaryota > Metazoa > Chordata > Actinopteri > Siluriformes > Auchenoglanididae > Parauchenoglanis > Parauchenoglanis punctatus. The sequence goes on along the minus strand of JAQQZU010000013.1, from coordinate 11,985,420 downwards.
CATGTATAACTCTTTCAGGAAGAACCTATAAGTAGTATGTAGTTAAGGTTGTGAGGTATCTAAAGTTATAGGGTTCAACACAGATCCTTTAAAGGACAAGAAATGATGTAAGTGGATATATCCCTGAGTTCTGCGTACAGTGTATGGATTGAGTTTATAATGTTATGGGATTCTGTAACATCAGAAACATCTGAAGAAGTTTTCATTTGTTTTTAAATTCAAGACATTTTAATTTGGCATGAAGTGAAACTCAATGAATGTGTATCCACTTGCCTGGAGCATTTCTTAAATTTCATTTAAAGATTAAAGATGATGGTGATCCCAGTGTTGGAAAATACATCAGCTCACTGATGTGAAGTCGTCTGTGGTTACGAGAAGTGAAGCGTGTCTCTGATGGGAGACAGATTAATGAGAAGCGTGTTCTTACAGGATACAGATTAAGATATTGAGGATGAGATTGAAAGTTTTAAAGAGATTTACAGTCAGGTCCATAACTATTTGCACAGTGACATAATTTTGTCATTTTTGCCCCTGTACACCACCACAGTGGATTTCAAATAAAGCCATCAAGATGTCATTGAAGTGCAGAAATTCAACTTTAATTTAAGGGGTTTAACAAAAATGTTTCATTAACCATCGAGGAATTAGAACCATTTTTTTTACACAGTCCACAGTTTCACAGGCTCAAAAGTAATTGGACAGTTGGCTGAAAGCGGTATCATCTACAGTTATGGTCCGTTTCCCTATTATATCATTACAAATGATGGAGATAAAATGTCTGGAGATGATTCCAAGTGTTGACTTTGCATTTGTTCATGGGAACTTTCTATATGCAGTCCAAAGAGGTTTCGATACAAATGAAAAAGGTTATCATTAGACTGAAAAAAACAAAACACACCTATCTGTATCTAACTATAAAGCACAGAACATTTAATTATGTGTATTCCTTTTGTTTAAAAAAACAATGGATGTGTCCTATGCTTTTATTGTGCTTTTATATCATTTTACAAAAATAAATGAATAGACGAGCTGGTGAATAAATGATGTCCTGCTTCCATGTAAAACATTTTGCTGTATATTAAGTAAATAAAAAATAAAAAAAAGGAACGTTCTGATGTAACTGTAAAGTTTGTACTGTTTTGTTAAATAATAATTAAGAAACTCAAATTTCAGATTTTGGTGTCCTCATGTGATGATTTGTGTAACATAAAAAGGACAAACTCCAAAATGAAAGCAATATTTTTAATTTATTTGAAGAACTCAAACACTATTCACACACAGCCAACAACATTAGAGAGAAATAAAAGTGTAAATCTGTCGGTTAAAGAGTTAAATGTGTGGTGTGCCATAACATTAGATGTGTGTTTTTCTCTGTGTTATTGGATATGATGGTCACTTTTGGATCTACCCAATTAAAAAAGTTATGTTACTTTCACTCGAGCTTAATCCATTACAGCTAAACATTAAAACATCTCCAAATTTCTTATGTAGGAACATGTCTCTCCTTCAGAACGTCAGCATAAATACAGGAACACTTCTGCCAAAACAAGTGACATTTTTTTATTAGTTTAAAAATAGCATGTGTCTAAAAAATGTAGGTTTATTAAATCTCAGTTTCTTATATATGATAAAAAGCGATAAATAGTCACAACATGGCAACTCACCTTTCCTTTTTACGGCTGTGCAGGAATCAGAAAGGAAAAAGTGTCAGAGATATGATATCTTAAATAGCTTTACAAACACACACACACACACACACACACACACACACACACACACACACACACACACACACACACACACAGCATGAAGATTATACCTGGCCTGCAGGAACTTGTGGGTCCTGTTGAATCTGCTGTTGAGGATCATTAGCTTGAGGAGCAGCAGCCTGTTAGAGTGAGAGAAGATGTATATATTATATCGTATTGCATTTAAATGTATTTACTTTAATTATTCTTTTTTAATTATACATTTTCAACATTATTATATACACGTTGATATTTAGCTAAATTATAATTTTTTTTTAGTTGACCTAAATCCACAATGAAATAATTCACACACAAATCCCAAATGTTATACCACTTTTTCCCATTAGATATATAACACAACTGTTAACTGTAGCAGTATGCATGTAGTGCCTATAAAACTCGAAAAGTCATGTCAATTCAGCTACAGGACAACATGTCAAAAATAATACTATCTGACAATTACAAATAGCATTATATCACTCTAACCATACTTTCAGACCAGAAGTGGCGAGAGTGTCAAAATTAGCTCAGGCTGCCCTACCACAATGTTGTTGAAGTTCATAGACAATTTGTTTGATGTAGATGAAACAGGCGGCTACAAGTTCGGTTGAAATGCTTTGTCTTGCAAACCTTATTTAAAGAGGCCACAAAGCAAACAGACATGTCAACAGGAATCTTTGTGTTGACCCGCCACAAGTAGGGTATAAGTTAACATCATGAAATCTTTTAAATGTAAGGAATGTTTAAAATGTAAGAAACTGATGGATGAAGGAAAATAGTGAGCAATTATGATTCCATGTTTGGTAAGAAAATTAATTAAAAGTCATTCGTGTGGTGTGACTTTTTGTTGATGTTAAATGCTAAGGCAGATTTCAACATGAAGATTATAGGACACGTTTGTATGCAAACAGGGACACATCGTAAATAACGTGGAAACCAACCACCGCAAATGATTAATTTCTCAGCACATCTAAATAAGTACAGCACATCTAAATTCTGAACGGTTGCAGCTCAACCTCATCATAGCTCATTGCCATTATGTTAAACTTTATGCCGACAACCCACTGCGCAAGATGCACCACAAATGGTCATGCCGTGACTCACTACCAAGAGACGCTGACTCACAAAGGAAATGAAAACTGTCCAGTCGCTTTGACACTCTCGCCGCTTTTGGTAAAAATGTATGGTAAGTATCTGTACATTGCTCCCTTTTGTTTATTTAGCTACAAATATTATACTTAGTTAAAAATTGGAAAAAGAAATCTACAGTGTCTCAAGTGTCTCAAGGCAAAGTTAATTAAAACATTGAACATTTTTACTATATCACGGGATTAAATATTGTCAAAATGGTCTTCATTATTCCATGCTGAATGAAGTTGATATGTTTTTGGAAGAAGCATGTCATCAAGCTACAAATAAAAAAATCATAATACAAGCTATAGAAATTAATTTATAGTCATAGTGAGGCAAATCGAATAATCAGCTCACTAGACATTTCCAATCATTACTTTATAAATGTATGTGTATATCATATAAATTGCACATTAGTAAAGATTTAAGCTAGCAGTTGTACCCTGGGTGGCTGCTGCTGGGGGCCGGTCTGTGGTGGATAGTTGAAGACGAAGGGCTGATCGTTGCCCTGTGGAGGAGCGGCCTGCTACAAAGGACAGAATACAAACAAACCTCAGTTTCTTCAATTATGTAATAATTTCACAATTAAAGGTAATGGCAAATGCATACATTTTTGTTTACTATAAGTGAATAGTGAATTGAAGCTGTTTTAAAAACTAAGATGTTTGTACAGGGGGACTTTGTGTAGCTGTTGGTTAGTAGCACTTCATTTCACAGAACAATAAATAACTAGGATTTAAAGGGTAAATATATAAAAATTAACAGCACAATTTGATGTACATTGTAGTATATTGGATTTGAAAGCATGTAGGGACTAAGAACTATGTAACTATACAAACTAATATGTTTATACTGGAGATCTTGCTGTAGTTGTTGTTCAGTAGAACTTTATGACAGAATAAATAACAAGAATGTATATGTAAATATGTGAAAATTAACAGTGCAGTGTTTAACACATGGTAGCTATAACAATTGAGATGTTTGCACTTTAATAGCACTTTATTCTTCTGGGCAATAAAACACTAGTATTTAAAAGAGGTGCATCTACTAGATAACAGTACAATTTATGATACAATGTTGTACCTTGGATTTTAAATTATATAGTAAAATGTATTAGGTTTAAAAACTAAGATGTTTGTTCAGGGGTTTTGGTGTAGTTGTTGCTCATTAGCGCTTTATTTCACAGGACTCTAAAAAGTAGTCTTTAATAGCTAATCATCTAGTAATTGACCATACAATGCAATTTCTGGCACATTGCTGTATAATATATCTTAAGCACCAATTTTGCCGCCCTGAAAAAAAATATATAATATTGTTAATACTGTAGTTTCAAGTAAGACTTGGTGAAAAATTTGCAAGTTGAAAATGTAAGTACAAATGAGTTTAACCAGTGTGAATAATCTCAGGTATCTTAGCTCAGCACTTAACATAAAGTAACATAAAATCTGAATCTTTTTTTAAAACTACTTAAGTAAATATCTTAAGGTAAATATCTAAGTAGGTATCTTCAGGTTAGAAATGTCTGTTGATGTTTGAAAAATGATATAATTATACACAAAAATTAATCTGAAAGTAAATCATTACTGATAAACTTGCATCCAAATATGGATTTACCATTAAGTAACTACTGTATACCTGATAGATATACATGATGATTGCCGATGATTGCTTTTATCATCAGGACTTTGCTTTAAACTCGAAACGTTTTAGACTTTTAACAATACTTTTATACTATTATGTTGTGTGTGTGTGTGTGTGTGTGTGTAT
>JAQQZU010000013.1:11954617-11966928 GCA_030068025.1 Parauchenoglanis punctatus | reverse complement strand
GGTCATCCTTCTTTTTCTTGTGGAAGATGTTTCCATCTGGCTGCACCTTCCAGGTCACTGTGGTGTTCTCCAACATGAAATTTTTCTCCAGTTTCTGCTTCATCTGAAGATCAGATTCAGTATTTAATTGCGCACACAATTAATTACTCAAATAAAAAAGAAAAGGAGTACATGCTATAGAGAAGCCAAGAAATAATAAAAGGACCCAAGAACAGAAATTTGAGCAGGTGAGCAGTGTGAAATGCAAACAGGAGTGTTTCACATATTTCTCAAAAACCTTAATGACTCACCTGCTCTAAAATGGACGACTGCACAGCAGGATCAAACACACTCTCATCATACTTCACCTGCACTCTCATTATCTGACTCCTTATTGGGGAAACTGTGGAATAAAAACACACACACACACACACATGCAATAGTTTTAATTTACCCAGAAGGCACCATTTTTCCTATTCAGAACACTGAACCTTCACAATGAATATTATGGTATGTTTGTATTTTTGTAGCTCACAGTCACTTTTAAAATAATTTTGACTTTTGCACATTAATAAAATGAATTGTGTCCAATTTGAACTTCTCCTTTCCTCTTCTTCCTCTTCTTCATCATTTACTCATGAACATTCATTTTCTGAAGTTAACATCAACTGGATAGTTGTAGCAGTAGATGAGAAAACAAACGACTCACTGGTGTGACAGAAGAAATAGTGCAGTTTGGTGCAGGGTACATCATCAAAGAGTCCGTTATAAACCACTGCACAGTTCTCATGTCCTCCAAAATTATTAGGTTGTCCAGGAGCCCATGGAAGGTCTGAAGCGTTGGTCTCGTCCGACCACTTCCAAGTGTCTCTATATAGACCAATCCAGGAATCACCCTGAATATCCCTCACCTGCCCTAACAAGTTGTTGTCTGAGCTGTTAAGAGAGCTGGCCAAGTCTGTGTGATGTGTTCGGCAGTAAGCCTGAGCTCCAGGCCAGGTCAAGTAAGGGCTAGAGATGCCAATGAACTTGGCATCCTCACTGAAGTTAGCTGTGGAAAAACAAAAACAAAAAAATAAGTAAGTAAGTACGTAAATAAATAAATAAATAAATAAATATCAAAAGGTCACATCTCTGGAATACCTGTCACACCAGACCCAACAGAAAATATCAAGATACAACCCAAAATGTGAAAAAATAGCCATTAAACAGAAATAAAGCAAACTGATACCAGGCTATTGACTCACCATTGTAGCATATGAAGGGTCTTAACTGTGTACATGGTACATCCCACCAGTAATATTGATTACCCATAGCAACACAGGATTCTTTTCCAACATAATTATTAGGCTCGCCAAGCCACCAATCGGTATAAGTAACATTCTTCAGTGGAAGCTCGTTTAAAGACCAGCGCCAGCTATTGATATCATTGTACAATCCGATCCAGGCATGTGTTGCCAGACCTTTGCTTTCTGCCTCTTTCTTCAATCTTAGCCAATCAGTATCACTTAGGATTGTTGCCAGGTCATCGTACATCACCCTGCAGTAATTCTGTGCAACAGGCCATGTCACCTGTGTCATCATCAGGTCATATTTGTGAGGGACGGTTCGCAGGATGGATACAGCAACTGGGACCAGACCTGTTGGTGATATTTCATTTTATGTAAACACACAGTAAAATTTAACTGGTGAATATTTGAAAATTTATATACTTATGGCTAAATTAAAGAATTAGCAATGTATAATTAACAATCCAATCCTGCAGTTCAGTTCAGTGGCAGTTAATTGTGCCTTGTTTTCTTTCCTCACTAATAGCTTCTCCTTATGAGGATGTGAGAAATGGATACTGAATAGGAAACATACAGGAGGAATTCAGGAAATACATGCTTGACAAATCAGCCCTTGCTTACTGAAGTGACTTTACTTATTGATGACTTGTTGCATACAAAACAAATCGGCATAAGAAAGCCTTACTGCATTTGTCCAGGTCTCTGAACAGGAAAAATCTAGACTTTTGTGAATTTTTATTTTTTTATCAGACTAACTTGCAAATGAATAATTCATAAAAGTGTAGAAGAGTCTCATGTCAGAGTTTATATAAAATAACCAAAGTAGGGGCAGTGGCAGTGGCAGCTCAGTGGTTAAGATGTTGGACTAGTTGTGATCAGAAGGTTGTGAATTCAAATCTCAGCACTGCTAAGTTACCTCTGCTGGGTCCGAGCCGGCGCAAGAGGAGAGGCGCGAGGAGGACAAAACAGCTGGAGTAAAAATGCGGAACAAAAACGCTGTACTCAGAGAACAGAAAACAAAACTGAGCGTTAGGAGTGAACGCTAAAACAAAACTTAGCTAGGGGAAAAGATGCGATAGTTAACAAGCAAGGCTTTGGGGAACATGTTAGGCTAGTAGCATAAACGGAAATGGAGATCATGAACCAGCAAGGAGCCATGGGAAGCTTCCGTGTTTATATCCTGTGACCCGGGAGCGAAGCCTTAACACCGGAAGTAGTTGCTGGTGCGTCCGTCATAGCTGTGGTAACGGACGGAGCTGTAGCTCATGTTGTAGTGGTGATGGCAGGAAGCGTGACAGAATCCCCCCTCGAAGGGCCGGCTCCTGACGGCCCCGCCAATTCAGGTCTGGAGTCATAAAATTCCTGGATGAGAGCCAGATCCAGAATGTTGCGGCGAGGAACCCAGGACCGTTCATCGGGGCCATAACCCTCCCAGTCCACCAGGAACTCGTAGCCCCTCCCACGGTGATGGACATCCAGTAACCTGCTGACTGTGTAGGCAGGCTCCCCGCCAACGTCCCGAGGGGGTGGGGGTTCAGTGACAGTCAGGGATAGTGGGGAGGAGAAGGCCTTTCAAAGGAGCGAGACATGGAACACTGGGCTGGTGCGGAGGGTGAGGGGAATGGCCAGCTGGTAGGAAGCGGGGTTGATTCGACGGACCACCCGGAAGGACCCACAAAGCGAGACCCCAATTTGCGATTGTCTGTCGTCCCAGGGAGTCCCTTGGCTGATACATATACCCGATCTCCAGGGTGATACACCAGGGCGACACGGCGACGGCAGTCCGCCCGACGCTTAGTGGCAGTTCTGGAGGCTTTGAGGTTCTGACGGACCCTGGACCAAACCTATGAAGTCGACTGATGGCAGTGTTGATGGAGGCGATGGACCCGGGGACCCCGTCGTCGAGGAACTAAGAAGGGGCAACGCCAGTGGTCGCTTCAAACGGGGATGTACCGGTAGAGGAGGTGTACAGTTGATTGTGGGCTAATTCTAGCAAAAGGAGATGCTTGGACCAGGTAGAGGGATGGGAGGAGCAGTAACACCTAAGGTACTTGACAAGTTCCTGGTTGATGCGTTCAGTCTGACCATTGGACTGTGGGTGGTAGCCGGACGTTAGGCTGACATCAACTCCTAACTGTCTCCAGAACTGGCGCCAGACTCGGGCAATAAACTGGGGACCCCGGTCGGTCAATAGGTCCACGGGGGGACCATGGTATCTGACCACCTCTTTGATTATCAGGTCAGCTGTTTGCTGGGCTGTGGGGTAAGTCGAGAGGGCGAAGAAACAGGCAGTTTTGGTGAAACGATCCACTATGACCAGGATGATATTGTGTCCCTGAGAGCAGGGAAGTCCTGATATGAAGTCCAACAAGACGTGTGACCACGACCTTCGAGGGACAGGAAGAGGTTGAAGGTGTCCTTGAGGGCGTTGGTTCTCAGGCTTGTTACGGGCGCAGACCGGGCGGGCCTGGACGTAGACTCATACGTCTTCCTTGATGGAGGGCCACCAGAAGTGGCGTTGAACCAGTTCCAAGGTCCGTAGGTGCCCCGGGTGGCCAGCCAAACCTTCATCGTGACCCCATCGAAGGACCTGGGGGCAGAGAGTGGTAGGTACGAACGTATCCGGACCAAATGGTAGGCGTTGCGTAGGTCGAGTTTCGTAAATATCATGGCGTCAGAGAGACGTTCAAAGGCAGTGTCCATCAGTAGTAACGGGTATTTATTTTTGATGGTGATTAGATTTAGTTTCCAGTAGTCGATGCACGGCCGGAGCGAGCCATCCTTCTTCCCCATGAAAAAAAAGGAGCAGCGGCCTGGGACATGGAGGGTCTGATGAGGCCGTGAGTGAGTACCTCAGAAATGTATTTCTCCATAGCACTAGTTTCGGGTATGGAAAGGGAGTAGAGACGTCCTCTGGGGGGGCTGCTGCCAGGTAAAAGCTCGATGGCCAGATCATATTCCCTGTTGGGCGGTAGTGAGGAGGCTCAGCTCTTACTGAATACTTGGGCCAGGTCATGGTATTCAGGAGGTACCAGAGTCATATCGGGAGTCTCTTTACTGACACACGTACTTGCCATGAGGGCGGCGTCGGGTCTAGCTATGGAGGTGGGGGGCTCCTGGGGTTCTTCCAAGACGTGATCCCCATATGATTGGCCCCAGTTAGGCAGTTTGCCCTTGGCCCAATCGAACTGGGGTTGATGGGTGGTTAACCAGGGGTAGCCTAATACGATGGGTTTGCTGGGAATGTCCATAAGAAAAAATGAACAGTCCTCGTGGTGATTGTTGAGGGTAAGGAGGTGCAGGGGTTCCGTGAGTTCGTCGAGTTTGCCCTCGCCGAGGGGTCGCCCATCTAGGGCGGTAATGGAGCGTGACACCAGGCAGGTTCGATGGGGTATGTGGAGACGTCGGACCAGAGACTGGTCAATGAGATTGACTGCAGACCCGGAATCGATGAGTGCTTTGGATAGGAACGGTGGATTAGGATTGGAGGACCACGTGAGAGAGATGGGCACGTCACACCGGTCCACGGGGCCACAGGGTACAATGACGCCTATCAGTGCTGCCCCCTGGCCTGATAGACGTTGGCGTTTCCCATCCTGGGATTCTTGGGTCGCACTGAACACGATTGTATGAGGTGTCCGGGTTGCCCACAGTACAAGCACAAGCCCTCCTGAAAGCCTCTTGGTCTAGCATGGCGGTAGCCCAATCCAAGGCTCGGCCTCCCAGCCAGGTGATATCATATGCGACCTTAGACTTCTCATCGGGAAACTGAGGTGCTTGGAGGCGCAGTATCAATGTACACTGAGTAATAAATCCCTGAACGGCTTCAGGATCACCCGTGAACGCGGGCGGCGGGGCCAGTGCCCTCACACATGGTTGAGGCATGGCAGTCGTGGTGTGGCTAGGTTGGTGCGTGGGTGTGGAAGGTGCTGATGGAGTGGGAGATTGAAGCTTCTGAACTTCCCTGGCTAGCTGGGCGTAATGATCTCCTAGTCCCTGTAGCATAGCCTGTTGTTGCTGGACAGTGGACATGAGTTGGCTCATCATAGTTTTGAGGTCCTGAATGTCTGCTGTGGTTTCTACTAGCTGGTTCATGCTGTCACGGATTGTCGAGGTGCAAATAGACGAAACCACAAGTGCAGCAGCGTACACAGTAGAAAGGGACTGACAGGCTTACCAGGAGATGGGTAGGAGATGAAAGAGACACCAGCGGGCTTAGTCTGGAAACGGTCCGTATAGTGTAGGAGAGGATAAGTGGCCGCGAGCCACAGCACGCACCGAGCCAGTGCGAGGGCAGAGGCGCGAGGAGGACAAAACAGCCGGAGTAAAAACGCGGAACAAAAACGCTGTACTCAGAGAAAAGAAAAAGAAACGAGCGTTAGGAGTGAACGCTAAAACGAAACTTAGCTAGGGGAAAAGACGTGATAGTTAACAAGCAAGGCTTTGGGGAACACGGGAGGCTAGTAGCATAAATGGAAACGGAGATCATGAACCAGCAAGGAGCCGTGGGAAGCTTCCATGTTTATATCCCGTGACCCGGGAGCAAAGCCTTAACACCGGAAGTAGTTGCTGGTGCGTCCGTCATAGCTGTGGTAACGGACGGAGCTGTAGCTCGTGTTGTAGTGGTTATGGCAGGAAGCGTGACAGAGACATAAAAGTAAATGTAACCATAAGCAGTTGTGACCTCTGCTGGACAGCTGAGCTGGTGTGCTGGTGACAAAATGTGCCATTTTTTTTCAGCTCTTTTTTATCAGCTACCAGGCTGATCAGCTTTATTATTTCCTTTACAAAGTTTAGAAATGACATGTTCCATCTTTAATTTCCAAGCTTTATTATTGTTTATAATTACTCTCATGAAATTATTTGTAGTTAGATTTGTTTATAATCATCTGAAATTTCAGTAAGTGCTGAAACTCAGAGTAGCCCAGACATATAGAGTTTAGCTAAATCAAATATAAATAAAACATAAAATTATTGTAGTTTGTGACGGTTTTGTAAGAGTAAACAATAAAATTAAAAGTTTAATGAGCAAGATAAGTTAATTGCTAAACATGTGTTGATGTCATTAAAATGCAGAAAGTTAGAAATTGAAAAATAAAAAGAGACAGAAAGTGATAGACAGTAATATGAAAGTCTTGTTTATTTATAGACATAAAATAATAAAAATATATTTTTAACTCTCTCTATAATCAATTTTTATAACTCTATAATACAATTTTGTTTTCATTAGATAACTGAATAAATCATTTTGAGAATTCCACAAATTTAGTTAAATTACTTATAATTATGGTTAAAAAAAAATTGTGTAATAATAATTATCCTTTTGTAAACTATGGAATCGATTATCAAATAGTAGTTTATAAAATGCTCTCACCAGTGAGACACAGGAGAAGAAAAATGTTCAGCTTCATGATGGACGGGTAGCTGAGGAAAAACATCACAATCTTAAGTACAAAATAAAAGTAAATATCAAAAGAAAGGAATTTATTTGTGCAACTTTACCAATGATAACCTGATCATCTAATAATTTTAACTCATCTGTCCAACTCTTATTTTACTGCTTTCTGGGATGTTTGCTATCAAGCAGCACACACTGATAAACATCTAACCCAATATTCTGATTTTCAGTACAGAATGATATCTGCTCACAACGTCATGTTTTTAAAGAGGACGGCACTAAACACCATGTAACACTGCAGCACATTTGGTCTTATTTAAACCAGTATAAAATACCATTTATAATACTGCTTATTAATAAAATTATGGTAATGAGGTGTGTTATAAATAATATTTGTTATCACACACATTAAGATACCGTACACAGATTTCAGACACAATGAAATTTTGGTATCAATTTAAAGTTCAGTAATACATATTTTGATATTTTTTATCTTTTATGAAGATAAATTAATAAATGCATTAAAGAAGCAGTTTGGGGGGAAAAGCAGAACAGCAGGGATTCTACAGTACTACACTGTTCTACACTGTTCTACCCACTGCAAAGATTGCAAAGATTGAGTTATATTAGTTTTTAGACTATAAAAATTTTAACCATATAACATTTATGTATCATTAATATATAAAATTACTTTCTTAAATTACTCAACTTCTTACAATAGTTCTGTTATCTAAGCATAATATTTTAATAAATATAATACTTTTTAATTGCTTATAATTGGTTAATTATCAAACTTTAAATCAACATGTTGTTAAAATATTTACATTTCAGTTGATTCCATCAAAAAGCATAAGAGTCAAACAGTAAAACGTACCAGTAATATGAAAATTTGAAGGCTGCTGTTTCTTCAATAGCTCTGTTTTATCATCACTCCTTGCACACAGCTCTCTAAAGAGCTTAATTGCTTACCTCACCTGTCCTCTCCTCAAACACTGAGAGATTACAACGTGGATTGCACAGACTAATTTCCATTTTCTTCTCATTTTTCCTTAGACTCCAGACACCTTATTTAAACAAAACCAAATGCTGACCCATTGCTCTCAGATTTCAGAACAGAAATGATGTGAATGATTTCATCAGATTTCCTTTAGTGTGAAATAGCCATGTGTCAATAATCAGGTACAAACTCAACATGCACTGCTGAATAAAATCATCACTGCCTCTTCTTGGTAACTCAGAAGCAGTGTTTTTGGGCAGTGAGATAAAATCTAACCCAATGGAAAACCAGACGGAAAATGTAGAGGCGTCGTACTTATAACTATTTCAGAATGATGAATCTATAAATGAGCTACAGAGTTTTGTAATCATAAAGGAAGATCTACATGATGTATTAAAGGCCAGAAACAGGTCAGGACTAGATTCTTACACACCTTAAACAAGTGCTTTGTGCCTATTTGAATAAATTTTCTTGGCAAATAAAATGCATGCCAATTCTCCAGAGTTAGATTACTTATAAACATGTCTTTATGTTGGCCTCTGTAATTTTTTAATAGGAAAAGTGTTATATAAGAGTAGCACAAGTTGAAAAAAATAACCAGAAAATACATTTTATATTTTCATATTACCTTATATTATTTGCAAAGGGCATCTTAACAAGTTCATTATTAACAACAGGCTTTAATTTCAAGGGTTTAGTAAGGTTTAGTATCACTGTCAGCAGAAGAGGTGAACACACACTTCACGGATGAAGTAAGGCAAGTAATAGCATGTCATGTCTACAACATTCAGTTTGTACCAGGCTATGCAAAGAACTGCTTAAAGAGAGTTAAAGTGAGTAAGACAAAGTAAATGTAGCCAAATAGTGGAGGCAAATATGTCCTACCCTTGGGGTTTTAGGATCATGGACTATGGTCATTTCTTTAGTGTTTGCTCTCGAGACCAACTTCTATTATTGCTTAGGTTTACCATTTTGTAATTAAGTTTCATTTTGATTATGAGGAGTTTTGGTTTTCTACCTTATATTTTAACCTATGTGTGAGATGGGAAGAATTCTAAGTCTTTACAAAGTCTAAATGTCAAAGGATGAGTATTTTATTACAAAGCTGTTGACAAAACAAAGCTGCAAATTAAAAACCAGATTAAATCCTAAAGTCAGTGCAAAACTGTACAAATTTCCAAGTTTCCAGTAGTCAGAGTGCCTATGCTGGGATTTGAAGTCACCATTTCAGTTGTTCAGTTAGTGTAGTCTTCAGATGTTAGTATGAAGCATGTGATTAAGAGATTCAGCCCAAGGAATCAAGTGGTCAGTGATTCTTTTTTCATGCATTATTAAAGCAGACTATAAGCAGTTACACACAAACCTCATCATCTGCTTATGTAGTAGGATCTTTGCCTGTCATGTTGGTCACAATGATTGATATAATAGGAGTCTCATTGCATGTGGATACATGTGGATATATTTTTAATAACTAAATAATTCTGGTATTTGTATCTATCACCTCCAGCTCAACACTTCTGTTTGTGTTACTGACTCTTCTACTGTCAACATGTGGTCAGAGTATGTATTGCAGCTAATATTATTTTTAGAATCACATTTAGTCAAGTGGCTTTATTTTCATTTCAACCATATACAGATGATACAGTACATAGTGAAACGAGACACCATTCCTATAGGACCAAGGTGCTACATATAGGACAATAGAGACATACAAAAGTCAGGTGTGCAACAGAAGACAATGTAAGACTACAAAGTCATGTGTTCAAACATGCAAATGCTGCAGACATCACAAGACAAGACAGTGCAGCACCAATCCATGTTGAATGTGGTAGAGGTAGTTGAATGTATACATTTGTGTGTGTGTGCGTGTGTGTGTGTGTGTGTGTGTGTGTCAGTCCAGTTCCTGAATGTCCATGAGTCTGATGGCTTGGGGGAAGAAACTGTTACACAGTCTGGCAGTGAGGGCTGAATGCTTCGGTACCTCTTGCGAGATGGCAGGAGGGCGAAGAGAGTGTGTGAGGGGTGTGTGGGATCTTCCACAATGCTGGTGGCTTTGCAGATGCAGTGTGTGTGGTGAATGATCTTCTCAGCTGTTTTCACTATCCACTGTAGGGTCTTGCTGTTCAATACGGTGCAGTTTCCATACCAGACAGTGATGCAGCTGCTCAGAATGCTCTCAATAGACCCTCTGTAGAAGGTGGTGAGGATGGGTGGTGAGAGATGGGCTTTTTGAAAGATGAGCTGAATGAAAGACAGAGAGACAGACAAAGAATCAGAGGCAGTAATAGACGGAGAGAAAAACAGAGACCTAGGAGGCAATAGAGAAGCCAAGTGAAGCTTGCTGATCCTGACTGCACCTACAGAGTTATAATAAGCCCAGGATAGAACAGCAAGGAAAATAAGCAACACGCTCAGAAGTGGGAAAAATCTAATGCTTGTACAGAAACATCAAGCAAAGGCACCTGCATAGTGCAGATTGTGTGTGTGCATATTATATTGTAATCAAATGCCTAGATCAGCAGTTATGTGTGTACCATGTTGTAACCAGTTGTAACCAGATGCCTAGAACTCTGCTTTAACTAGAATTCAACTGCAAAACATTGTGCTACTTAGTAAGCAAGCAAGAAAAAAAAAAGACATAATAGTGGGAAATATAATATACTGTGAGCGTGGGAGACACGGGAGGAATATTGTTCTTCCTGAAAGTCATGAGCAGGTACAGTTCTAAGACCATCATTAGAACCTTGGGAGATACAGTTACAATTAACAACTTCCTGTTAAAATTCATGAAATATTTTCTCAAGTATAGAGACATGGAAAGATGATCACGGCAGTGCGAGGTCGCCCCTGATGACCCAAATTACATAACATGCCCCTATAATGTTAGAAGATAATGCTGACAGGATATGATGTTATGCAAAAAGAGAAGGGTTTATAAACTCCAGCATAGATGATGCAGACAATGCACATGATGAATATAACAACTCCAGAAGAAAGAGATGACACCACCACTTCTGGTCACTGTCTTGTGATTGTTGCTGTGCTTTCTTGGACTAATTAAACATTTTATTGCTTAGACTTTTTGACTCCTGCCATCTTGTTTTGCATTTTACTATTGAATTTAATTCACCATGACAGGCTGATCCACACAATAAACTAAATCAAACTCAAAGAGATTGATGTCTGGTACTTTCAGTACAGCATTCTAAGTGTCATTCAAATGAGGTGCAAATCATCTAAATCAAGAACTTTATACAGCATAAACAGAATATTCTAGAAACCAGTGTAGTGCAAGACAAAAGTATGCTTATTCTGTCATGCTGCAGTACAATATGATATGACTATTGTAAAAACAAACAAAAAAAGAAAATCTTTGTCCAATAAAAGGTCATGAAAAGCAGCAGATTCGGTTCGCTTCAAAAGCTTTCCCTTTTGTACTGTTTTTAAATAAACCAGTAAAATAAAGCCATTAAAACTGAATAGCTTTTGTGAATAAAACACTTTTGTGAAACTTGCATGTTCATGATTTTCAGCATTTATGATGCTGTATTTGACTGGCAGCTACTTCAGCTTCAAAGATTTGTTTTTGAAAGACTACACTTTTGCAGAGCACTGGGGGACAAGGTGCATGAACACCTTTTGAATGGTTTTAAAAATGTACTTTAGTTCTTTTGGATAGTCTATGTTAAGTGCATAAATCAAACCAACCAGAAGAGCAACAGCAGTGGGAAGATCACCTACATCACCCAACACAGTCTGTTCCTCCAGAACTACTGCTAGGCACCTTGTATTTGTGTTTGTATGGACGGTATCTTCTATGATATTTAGAATGCCCATCTTCAGTTCCTCGGTATGGATGTCATCTGTCTCTGTATCCTGTAGTAAAAACAAGCATAAATAAAATATTGCGTCTTTCCAGAACAAACAAAGTGGAGTTTATTTGTATTCAAGGTGGTCATATTTACAGATAAGGACAGATTCTGCCCTTTTCTGCTCCTGGAGATCTAATCAGCCTCTAGAGCTTAGTTTCACCTGGAATACAAATATCAGCCAAATTTTACCAAAGATTTTTGGTCCGTTCCAGCATTATGGATGTGACATTTGGACTCGTATCAACAAAAGTAACAAAGGGACAGGATTTTAAAGGGATCATACTGAACATTGATATGAATTTTTGCACAAAAACATCAGATATAGTTGCATCAACTTTCTTTGCATAGTATAAACTTATCCTATAAAACATAAAAGACATGACTTGGCCATGGAATCATCCTTCACCAAAATCTTGCTTATACAAAGAAGCAAGATAGATATCACTGCACAGCAATTGTTTTGAAAAGTCTTGCTTCCTGAAAAGTTTTTGCTGACTGTGACAGGTACCTACTGAGTATGCACAAATATAGTTTAAGTTTTACTGCATCATGTAGGTACTCTGAGATATAGACATTTATATGTTTACTGACAATAACGTATTTAGTCACGTTTATGTTTTGCATTAGCTATTAAATTCAACAGAATTAAAAGTGTTTTGCTCCTGATTTTCTTTTGTATTCAATGTCTGGATCATCACATTGCAGTGTCCAACAGTAGTCAGCAAGCATTGACGGATTCCAGTTGCCCTGGTATCGTTTCTCCATCGTAGCAATGT
>JAQQZU010000013.1:11939675-11949675 GCA_030068025.1 Parauchenoglanis punctatus | reverse complement strand
CTTTGAACTTCGTGATAAAAGCTTAGGTACAGGAGCGACCCAATAACTGACCTAGATTTGAACAAGAATGACCAGGTGAAATCACAGATTATGAAAATACAAACATTTACTTTACACAGTACATGGAATGTATGAGATGTCAGGGTAATGACCAGTACAGACATGAAGTTACTGCTTAATATCAGGTTCAACTTAAACTGACTTTGACCATTCACTGTGTAGCGAGCAAAGTGAAAGAGAAATTCAATCCACAGTGTTTCCAAGAGAAAAGGAAGCAGCAAAGCATGTGACCAGTAAAGCACCAGGTTAACAATTTAATAGAAATTATTTTACGTGTTCGCCCAAGTTGTTGAGTCTTGGTCTGAAGGTATACTCCTGACAGAAGCTGAAGGTGGTCAGTGTGTGAGGCGTTGGTAGGGCGAGGTGTTCAGCAGGGTTCTGGCTGACACTGTGGTTCAGATCGAAGAAGCAGAGTGAAGGGGTCGCACCGGTTCATAAGGTCTCTCCCCGGTTCACGCAGTCGCCTCCCTTTGTTCTGGTCTAAGTCCAGAGTAATTATATGGAATCTTGGTGCATGTTAATTACTAGTCAGTGCTCTCATGACCAGTCCTGTGGAACCGGGTTCCTCACATGCATCAATGGTGGGGGTCTTGATTTATGACCTCTCACTGTTACAATCTTTTATCCATCAACGTTAACTTTAGCTACCTTTGGATACATACATTGTTATGAAAAGTGAACATCAGATTCAGAATGATGAGAATATTCCTGTTTCCTGATATAAAACGCATCTGCCTTTCAGGGAACGGCCTGGAAGTTATGAACTAGTTTACATAAAATAAAATTATCGTACTAAGTGTACATAAATTGCCTTTATGTGACTAGTAGGAGATCATCATGGATTTACTGAACACGCACAGTGGAATATAAACATATTATTCAATAATAAACAGCATAAGAAAAGTGCATGGCCTTTGTTCTAAAGAGCAAAGCGGTGTATAATATAGACTAAGAATTTTGTCTTAACACTTGTCCAGCACAAAACAGACAACTTTTCCATCACTCTGAAAACATCAGTGATTTCCACACAGTGTTTATCCCTTTTTGTTCTGCTGTTGTGTTGTCCTTGTTTTGGTTCATGATTTTGCTTCTTTGGAGACTATTCATGGGCCCTTATTGTTTCTTGTGTTAAATAATAAGTATGATCCTTCATTTTTACAAAGTTTGGATTGTCAAACTTGTTAGCCAGTGTAACAGGGTAAATGTATAATTACACAAATTCTGTTTTTGTTTCAGTTAAATGTTTGTGGTTACTTTTATTTGGTTCTGTAGTCTTTTATTTTGTTTTGTCTACCCATAATCCCCCTGGCCCCATACAAAAGCCTGTAAGATCCGCCTCTCTCCCTCTCTCGGCTGGTTACCTGAGGAGAGCAGGTGAGAGTTGGCGGGTGCTAAGACTTTTGTATTTTATTTTTAATTACTTTTAAATTATTTTACTTTACACTGTTGTGTTTGGTTGTTGATGTACTGGTTGTTGTTTTGTGTTGTATGTTCTCTTTTACTTGCTCTCTCGGCTGGTTACCTGAGGAGAGCAGAGCAGAGCAGGAGAGCAGAGCAGAGCGGGGAATAAAGAGGACTGCGTCGCAGTGTGTAGTACAAAGGCTGGGCTCTTTTCCTTCTTCAGCGCACCACACACAAAATTGGTATAACAATTAAAAACACAACGCAGAATGACTTAGAACTTGGGGTTGGCCGTGGGGATTTTGGAGAGATAACTTCCCCACCGGTTACACTAGCACCAGTAAACAGATTCCTTTTCTTTCTTTTTCTTTGTCATCCTTTTGGTGCTTCCTTCCAGGTTCACGCTGCTGCTTGTAAAAACACAAAACACGGATGGTGCTCTGTAGAGGTTTGTCCGTTCTGGAATAATGTTGACACATGGTGGCAAAACATTATTAATTAAAAGAGGATATACCGATGTATATACAGATGATATTCATCTGGATCTCTTCACATCTGAATACACCACTGAGTGATTTTCTTCAGCATGCTTTATTCTGAAGTTTTCTTCCTGTAAGACAACAGTATATTTCAGTATCTGAATCAGGGTGAGACTTTATCAATCCTGTGGAAAAAATTTGATTTTTTATAAAAAATCCTCTAATGCATCTCACATCATGATCATTTTCAGAAGTTTTATTTAGATATTTACCTCTTTAACTCTCTCTGCACAGTGAGCTGCAATATTCACATCAGCATAAATCAGTTCATCAGGTTTTTCAGAAACTAAAGACGAAACACAAATCAGGAAAAAATTTTATTAAACAAAGCAAATGTAAAAACTAAACACAGGAACATAAAGATGCATTACTTGCCTTGATGCTTTTTCTTTTTTTGCCAAATCCCCAGAGTTACTAATATTATTAACAGCATAAAAAGTCCAGCAGATATCAGAGCAGGAAGTAGTGAACGAGAAAGTCCAGACTGGCCTGTAAAGAGTATGATAAAATCATAAATGTAGTCAAATTATTTTCTCCATGTGACACAGAAATAGGAACAGATGTGACAAAAACATCATATCATAATACTTGACATTTTTTACAGCACAATATGTATCATAATATTTACAACAAACTGCTAGCAAAACAGAAAAAAACATTAAAAACTGTTTAAAAAAAAAAAGAAAAGAACGTTGATATTTATTTAATGTCAGACATTAAAAATGAAAGGGAAAAAGCTTCAGTAGAGAATTTTAACATCAGTTGCTTCCAAACAATTTGCAATTGTTATAAAAGTATGTATCATTGTATCAAAAAATGTATCATTGAAAAAATCAACATGATATTAAGATTACATCATCATATCACCCAGCCTAATATACAACACATACTAAGACCTGTACTATTTTTAGGTTATAGTGAGGTCATTACTCTAAATGAAGTTTCACAGAGATTAATGTGCTGACTATTATTTAACCAACTTGATTAGCAAACCAACCAAAAAGTTAACATGAATATTCATTATTCTGTTCTATTTCCTGTGTGATGACAGTTTAGACTCTCTGACATACCTGAGTTATGATCACAGAGCTGTGTGATGTTGAGGGAAGTTGTTTTATTGCTGACAGGGTTTGCAGACACACAGATATAAGTGTTAGTGTTAATGTCATGGAGTTGTATTTGAAGTGGGAGATTGAGGGGAACACTGAGATCTGTGTTATTGGTGATGGAGATTCTCTCATTCTCTCTGTACCAGGATAACTTCACATCTTCTCCATTCTCCACAGTGCACAGGGGCGAACACGACTCTGTGGAAGACGCATTTCGTTTTCCTCTCTGATTTCTTATTACTGGAGTTGATACTGGAGCTGAGAAACAGAAACCCAGATTAAAAACTTTAGTCATGTAAAGTTACTGTTTGATTGTACAACAGATACAACTCGCTTCTCGTCTACTCAAATGTCTAAACAGAATGTATAACTCTTTACCCAGTATTAGAATTCTCATGAAGTCTAGAAAATCATGTTCCAGGACTTTGAGCCCTTTTCACAAAGCCCATAAGAACATAGGCACATGGACAAATGATTTCCACAGCCCCTGATGCTGATTGGGAGCTGTTATCAAAAGAGTGACTTTTGTTTTTCCTCTTATACCACAGCAGGTTGCCAACAAAGAATGTCATACTTTTTATTTGTTTATAGTTTAATTTAATTTAGTTGAGCATCCAAATGCTTCAGTTTCCTCCTACAGCCCAAACACATGCAGATTAGGTCAACTGGCTACTTCATCTCCGTGTTTTTCAGATTAAAAACTTGGTGTACCCCGCCTTTCACCCAAAGTCAGTTGGGATTGGCTCCAGCGTCCCCACAGCCCTGATGGACAAGAGCTATAGATAACAAATGGATGGATGGACAAATGAATGTACCATATACCTTGTACACCATGTACCTCTGAACAATCTGTAACCATCAATAATGTAGAGAAAGAAAGAATGAAATAGGTTTTTGTTAATGCATTCTGATTTGCCACTGCACTACTGTCAGAACTGCTGTTATAGAAAATTAATCAACACCTTGTGAATTTAACAGCACTTTGGTTTAAAATGCAGTTTGATGCCAATTGTCTACACTCTCTTCCTGACCTTTTGAATTTATGAAGTTAATGGACTGAGTAAGGATAGGAAGCAGACATGAAATACTTTTACTCACCATAAACACGGACATTGAAATTCCTGGATAAGAGATCAGAAGTAAGAACTTGTAATAAATAAACTCCAGAAAGGTTTCTGCTGATGTTCCTGATGGTTAAAGCTCCACTGATTCTGTCCAGCTGCAGTCGCTCCTTAAATCTCTCACTGATTTCTGTAACAGTTTCTCCTTTAAAGACCTGACTAATCAATATAATTTCCTCAGCTTTCTCAGGTCCATAAAACCACAGAATCTGAGCATCACTCTGAATTCCAGTTATCCCAGTATGGAGCGTTATAGTGGTTCCTTCCACTTCCTGCAGTGGGACCGTCTCGTCTCCAGCTGCACACAGTAAACCTGCATCACAGCGTCAGCTTCAGATTCATCATTTCATAAACAATCATATACAGTTCATTAAATCTCTACATTTGTGATTTCAGATGATGGCGTTTTTAACCCATAAATGTGATGCTATTACACATATAGAAATATGATATATTCTGTAGCATAAGCAGTGTATAATGCATCCTGTTCCCCATTATATTGCCCAATATGGAGTGACTAAATCAATTATTTTATTTATTTATAAGTCATTTTAAAATTTACTATTTTATTCATTATTCCGGGTGGTACAGGTTAGCTACACATTAGAAATGAATTAATTGTACCATGGATTTATAGTCTAAAGAATTCTAAACCAACAGCAATCTGTTATTACTTTGTACTTCTTTTTTTTTTTTTTTTTTTAAAGTCATTCAAAATTCCCACAAAACAAACTGCTGTATAACTCTGAAAAAAGTCATTACATCCAACATGACAAATATTCACCCTTTTCATGATTAACTTATAAGACTATATGTTTACAGCAACAGTTTCTTCTGTAATGAAAGAAAGACACAAACTTACAGGAAAAAAGGATGAGAAGAGTCTTGAGAGTCCTGTTTCCTGGTAAAATATTCACCAGCATTTCTCCCATTGCCCCTGAACATCAGCGTCACTGAAGAACTTTGGGATCAATGTAGTGATTGCATTTATGAGATCTCGAGGAAAACTTGAAGGAATTCTATCAAACAAGACAGTAATTGCAGTACAGATAAGTAGAAATTTTATAATTACATTATAAAGATACTAATACTAATAATTTTTTTGTTCAGGCTTACACTTCTAAACCACTTCTAAACAGCATTTGCTGCTATTTTGTTGGACAAATCCCATCACACAGCAAACTGTACACCTTTTACCCCTGTAGCCTACACTCAGGTTTCCAGTAGTTTATCTAACATTCAATTGATTCCATTGATTCCACGCTTCACAGTGAGAACATTGTTTCCTCCAAGGTTTGAAATGAACCCTAAGTACCCTAATTCTAAGTAACAAAAACTTCCATGCAATGGAAACATTTCCCTTATAGAGCTCTTGTTCACTTTCTGGTTTGAGTTTGCACATTTATTAATCAAACTAGATTAAGCTAGAGCCAATCCCATCTGATTTCAGGTGAGATGCAGGGTACACCCTGGACAGGTCGCCAATCTATCACAGGACTAACACAGAGACGAACAACCATTTGCACTCACATTCACACCTATTGGCAATTTAAAGTGGCCTAATCTGCCACAGTGACCTAATCTGCATGTTTTTGGATTGTGGGAGGAAACCAGAGCACCAGGAGGAAACCCATGAACCCAGAACCTTCTTGCTATGATGCAGCAGTGCGAACCATGGCACGACCGCGCTGCCCATGCTCGCAACCACTTAATAAAACATGTACATAATATATGATCATGCTTCTTTCTTATGTGACATATTTAAATGTGTATAATGAATAAAAACAGTTACTATTTAATTTAATGAATAGGAAATTAATTGGAAAAAGCTTTTACTTGATTGATTTTATTAAGCAATAAATAAATAGATTTTTACAGTGTTTTTGGGAGTGTTTATGAGTTATATGACAGAAGAAAACATTTCACTTCCTGGTTGTAAAGGTATGTGTGTGTTTTGTAGTTATAGAACAGAAATAATAGGACAGCATAACAGGTCATACTGGTTCTGTTACGTCTTAATACGTCATCACATTTCTTAGATTTAATTAAATATATTACAACAAAGATGTAATTATTAGAAGATTTAAAGATTAATTTAACCAACATAAAATTAGAATTACATGAAACAACGCTAGCCAACCTGGATACAGCTATATTAATCGTCTTAACCAGTGTCCGTATCTGTTCTTGTTGATCTGTATCAAATTCGAGCTTGGTCCTCAGGACTGTTCTTTTAATCCCACTCGTGAAGTTCATACTGTTAGATAAATTCTTAAATGCTTTTATGTCCACTGTTAAATGTCTCCTGTTGTCTTAACTAATCAAAAGTAATTAAAAAGGTCTACCTACCTATGATTTAAACCAGTTAACAAACATTTCAGCAAAATGTGGCAGACTGACGACTCTAGGGCAATCATGAAAAGACAAAAATCATACAATTAATTTACTGGTAAATGGTGGTTTCGATGTCTTCGAAACACCTGCATGCTGCATAAATAAACCTGTTCTGCACTTACCTATTGTACCAACTAGTGCTTTCGTCATGCGTGGGTGTCACCAAGAGGGAGGCTGGTGTAAAAGTATGAGAGTTGGTTTTATATTCGCATATTCGGATTTCTGCCTTCAGTAGCTTTCTATCTGTGAGTGCAAAAACAGAAATTCTTGTAAATTATCGTTGACATTTAATACAATGAGCTGCAACATAGTTGTTGTCAGAAATTAATGTATTTTAATATTTGGAAGATTACAGATTAAATCAAGCATCCTCTAGGGCGGGGGTCACCAAGGTCGCCCGCAGGGACCACATGAGTCGCCCGCAAGGCATGTTCTGAAAATAGTCACCAATGAGCTCCGTCTAAAATTTTATTTAACTGTATTGCTATTCTTTTTTAATCACACTTGCATTGATGTAGATTAGAAAATGAAAATATTGGGGAAAAAAATTAAAAACAAAATTGTTTGACGTATAGCCTACATGAACTCTGACCTAGTCTGGTTCAAAGGTCAGTATTGTGCGCATGACAAACCTCAGTGTTTGGCAAGATAAGCTAGCGGTATAATAGTTAATAATTATTGCGAGGAGTCAAGTCAAGTGGCTTTTATTGTCATTTCAACATATACATGTGGTACAGTGTAACGAAACAACGCTTCTCTAGGATCAAGGTGCTACATATACATAAGACAACAGAAGTACAAAAGGTGCACGTGTGCAACAGAAGACAACATAAAGTGCATGTGTGCAAACATGGCAAAAACAACATATGTGATCAGGTTTGTTGTGTAAACATATACATTACCTCAAATACTTTAAGGCCTTTATTTTTTTACTTGTGTTTCTAAGGTAAACAATGACGAGATGAGTGATGCAGTAAAATAAAGACAAACACTATAATGTATGATTGTATATTGATGGACATGAAAATGCTGCCGTTGGAATGTGTTCTTGTGCACTTTCTGAAATTGTTTAGTGTCTATTTAAATCTTTGTTGTAATTGAACAAAGGGATTATGTTTCAAAAACAAAATGTCATCATGTTGTTTTGCTCACAGCAATGAATCTGGAAGTATTTTATAAAAATAATTAAATAATGTTAATCAGTTTTCCTAAGGTCATCATGCTCCTTTCACTCACACAGCTGCATCAGTACTGATTATTTATTTATTTATTTATTCCTGTTTCCTTCTGGAATGAACACACTGTAGCCTGTTCATTGTTTCAGATATATTTTTTTTATATTTTTTCTTATGTATTAGTAACAGGATATTGTATAAACATTACTGTGTGTTAACCTGGACTTGTGTTTTTACTTCTATGAAGTTCTGAAGGTCACTTTACAGTCACCTCAGAACTATCCTATTGCTAGCATACACATGACTCATACAGGAATCATTTCTTGTAATGACTCAATGTTTCCTTTAAAGTATTTGTTGACAATTTTTCTAGGCTTGATGTAATTGATTCTCCTAGGAAATCTAATCTAATTAGTACGTAGCACATGCAACTTAGTCTGCACTATTTTAAAAAGCTATGCATAAGACAGACTTCGACCACAAGGGGGAAGCAGAGCACAAAGTATGTCAGGACCACTCAATGTTTTAGGCTACTGTGCAAATTATTTAATACAATCGCTCAGTAAATCACTGGTTCCAAAATGATGTCATCTACGACCACATCGAGTAGCCAGTAAACTTTTGTTACTTTAAATAGATATTTAGAAATAGTATTTAGTTATGTAGTCAGTGAAGCTAACTTACATTTAAGATAGCGCGGTGTATTCCGTGTTGTGGTATCATTTTATTGCTGGTGAATATTATTGTTACTTGATATGCACTGTGGTTGTGTTTTATTGCTAATGAAAGCAGGATACATTTGTTTTTTTCTCCGTTTGATGGGTCAAATCTCATTAAGAGAGGTAGAGGTGGTAGAGTGATCAGTGCCATGCAAGGATGGGAAGCTGACCGAGCTGCTGCTGCCCAAGAAGTAAATGAAAGAGTGAAGTACACCAAAGGGAATGAAGACAAGTAGCAGAGGTTCGTATTTATAAAATTATTTATTATATTGGTCTGTGTGATATGAGCGGTAATACCAGAAAGTGGTATTTACCTGTAAAAGAGTTACTGTAGTCTGTAGTTGTGTGTTATCACAGTGTAAAAGGGGTCATTACTTGGAAAACCTCAGCGACACTAATGAATGATTGTGTAAATACTATAGGAACAGATATTTTTGATATTTTTACTTAATTTTTACCAAATTACCTGTGCAGCACAAAACAGGCAACTTAGGCATCACTATGAAAACATGTGTCCCTCATCAGTGATTTCCATCTGAGAAAAGCCACATCATGTTTAGCCTTGTTTTGCTTCATGCTTTTGCTTCTTTGAAGAGGATTCATGTCCCCTTACTGTATCTTGTGTTAAATAATAAGTGTGATCCTCTATTTGTACAAAGTTTGGATTCTCAAACTTGTTAGCCAGCACCAGCAAGCACTGATTCTTTATCTTTCTTTATCTTTCGTCATCCTTCCGGTGCTTCCTTCCAGATTCGGGCTGTTGCTTGTAAAAATGTGAAATGCAGAAGGCGCCCTCTAGAGGTTTGTTCATTCTGGACTAATGCAATAACAAGATAGCGCTACACGGCAGCCACCATGGAAGAGGATCTGCTCCCTCTGTAAAGGGCTCATTCTAGGCTTACAAAAACATAATGATTTGTAGTTACAGGTAATTATACACTAATGAAAGCATATTTATGAATATTATATTCCATTTATGATAACAGCTCACCCTACATAGTCCTACATATCCTACATAGTGGACCTTCAAAGTGGCCAGTCAGAAATAAAGTCAATTTGTTGAAGTGAAATCCACAATAAACACTCAGCAAACTGTTTTAAAAGACGACTTTAAGCATAATCAGTTCAGTTCCTTCTTTTAATATCTTTGCGAGAGACAACACAAGTAACACGGACCAACCTCACCAAAATTGTTTTAAAGAATTTACTTGAGCATGTGACTCTTCTGTTTGTTCAATAAGACAAATATTCAGATGTCCTGTTCATCATGGAGACTTACATGACTGTGATTGTAACAATATTTGCTTTTCTGTAAGAACACTGTAGATTTTTAATCTTTAAACTTTAAATCTTGAAACTTTTTAAACTTTAAATTAGTGCACAGATTTAAAATAATTCTCTAATATACCTGAGTTATGATCACAGAGCTGTGCGATGTTGAGAGAAGTTGTTTTATTGCTGACAGGGTTTGCAGACACACAG
>JAQQZU010000013.1:11877457-11894615 GCA_030068025.1 Parauchenoglanis punctatus | reverse complement strand
AGCTTTAGATCAAAGGTGCTGGCTGTGCATTCAGTATAATCCAGATTTATTTTAATTAGATTATTAGAACAAATTTTTTGAGCATTTCTACATTTTTGTTTAGGTTTGAGTTTGTCCTTCCAGTTGTTGATTCTTCTCTAGATGTTTTCCTCTCTCTCTCTCTCTCTCTGTCTCTCTCTCTCCCTCTCTCTCTCGGTCTCTCTCCCTCTCTCTCTCGGTCTCTCTCTCTGTCTCTCTCTCTCTCTCTCTCTCTCGGTCTCTCTCTCGGTCTCTCTGTCTCTCTCTCTCCCTCTCTCTCTCCGTCTCTCTCTCTGTCTCTCTCTCTCTCTCTCTCTCTCTGTCTCTCTGTCTCTCTCTCTCTTGCTCTCTTTCTGCCTCGCTCTCTATCTCTGCCTCTCTCGCTCTCTCTCTTTCTGCCTCTTTCTCTCTCTCTCTCTTTCTGCCTCTTTCTCTCTCTCTTTCTGCCTCTTTCTCTCTCTCTTTCTGCCTCTTTCTCTCTCTCTCTCTCTTTCTTTCTGCCTCTCTTTCTGCCTCTTTCTCTCTCTCTCTCTCTTTCTGCCTCTTTCTCTCTCTCTCTCTCTCTCTTTCTGCCTCTCTCTCTTTCTGCCTCTCTGTCTCTCTCTTTCTCTCTTTCTCTGTTTGACATCTTTATCCTTTGTCAAACTGTGCTGCTCCATTTTCCCCTCTCTTCAGGAGGTTCTTGTATCTCCAATCTAAATAAAGCTTTGTTGATAAGTCTGGGTATTTTTTAAGGCAGTCTGTGGGCGCCTGTAGCGTTATTATTGTCACCGTGCTTCCTCTCAACACGAGTCTTCTTTAATCCTGCACCTTCTCACTTCCAGTTGCTCCCCTTTAACCTGATGTAATTCATTTTCCAAACAAGACTCGGTTGAGTGGAGCTCCTTGAACAACAAACGCTGTTTAAAAGAAGAAGGGGGGGAAACGCAGCAGTGTTTAGTTACAGACGTTCCCTCGGCGCACGGGCCCTGTAATTGGTTGGGATGTTAATCTGAGGCAGATTAAAGCGAGGCGGTGAGTACGGTCCTCTGGTGGGCAAGGTGGAAATGGAGGTGGAGGAGAACACCTCGACTCTGTGTTTCATAATTAAAGCAATTCAGATTAGCTGCTAAAGAGAACAAAAGGCTTTAAGTTTAATGCTAATTGAACTCTGCGCGCTGAGGAACCATCGTTGGGGGTCCAATTAATTCTCCTCTTGTTTAGATCGACTTTCTGGAAGGTGAACGCTCTGTGTCAGGATCTGAGGTTAGCATGATTTGAGATTTCTGTCGAAGGTTATGTACCGATGTGTGCTTGTTTCCTCTGGGAGAATACCACGCGGTCTGAACAGGGGCGTGCGGGCAGAGCTAGAAATGGTGCAGATTAAATGGATCGCTGATCAAAGTGTTTGTGCTCGTTTGATTGAACATGGAAATGGCGCCTGGAATTACATCACGTTCGATCTACAAAGCAATAAACCCCAAAGCCTCCATGTTTCTTTAGTTAGCAACAAGCTAGCCAGCTAACTGTGCTGAGCGCTGTTTATTTTCCTCAGAGCAATGAACTGTACAGTCAGGGAGTTATATACAGGATAATTCATTCGTACGTGCTGCTGTGTTTACTGCCGACGCTCTGCGCGACCATTTAGATTTGACGCCACTTTATCTTCCAACATCTACATCTTTGTAGCTTGATTTATTTTTCTTGACTTGAGAAATGTACGTTTTGACCCTATAACTGAGTAGGTCAAGCAGCTTTGAGGTCCTGAGCATGGAGATGAATGAGATGAGGTCCTGGAGATGAATTTGGGTTTGGAAAACTAGTTTCTTGAAAATAGATCTAACCATCTTCTCCTCCAAGGCCTGAACCCGCCACTCGCTCCGTCACGTTAACGCCGCTGCTATTCGCAATGAAACGCTGGCGGTTACACAAGGGCAAAAAAAACAAAACAACGGATGTCCCCAACCGTCGAACATAACGATCCATCAGCAGCACAAGCGCAGACTAGCAGCTAATTAGCTCGGACATGAGTTACGACCCCCGGGCTGCAGAGGAGTCGCGTGCGCTGGCAGAGAGAAGCCTGTACCAGAACGCGCTGTTCAGACCTGTATTTTTACACAAGCGTTGGAATTTGAGTGAAGAGAATCCGATACGTTTTAGAATGGCAGAAAAAAGCAATATGTCCTCGTACGGCAATCAATCAAGGTTTCGCCGCAGATTTACTACGCTCAGATTGGATTTTGAGTGCCTGGAGAGGTATTATGCTCAATGGCCTCTTACTGGAATAATGGGGAAATGCTATCTGTGTGTAAAAAATGCTTAAGAAAAGGAAGATGAAATGCACTTCTGAGGATCGGTCTCCTTTTCAGGTTCCATTTCGCAACCCTGAATATTAAAATATTCATTTCAAGTTTATTTAATTGCCAGTTTCCATTCGGCTCTCGGTTCTGTAACACGCGAACGCGCTTTAGTTAAAATAATTACCTGCCCTTTTCCTTAGTGATGTTAACCGTGTGTTTGTGTTCGTGTGCGTGTGTGTGTAGGGCGCTAACGCTAAACCGGTGGTGTCCTTTATTGCCGGCCTCACGGCGCCCCCCGGCAGGAGGATGGGTCACGCCGGTGCCATCATCGCAGGAGGAAAGGGCGGGGCTAAAGAGAAGATCGCCGCCCTGCAGTCAGCCGGTGTGGTGGTCAGCATGTCCCCTGCCCAGCTGGGCAGCACCATGTTCAAGGTGAGACAGGAGCGCGCTACAGTAATTATGATTTAAATCCATTTTTACATCTAAATTTATTTATTTTTGGCTGAAGTTTTTTTTTTTTAACTAAAGTAACATATTTCAAGGCTTGGAATTCTTTATTCAACAGATTTGAGAAACAAAGGTTCTCCGTGCACATTCCATTTCATCATACAGTTTAAAAATATATATATATTTTTTAATGTAATTAGCTAAATAAATAAATAAGTCACCTGTCGCTAACCCACGGAGCAGTTTTCGACTGATTGTGATCGAGCGTGAGTTTTGAGGAAACGGAAATCGAGAACGCTTCGAGGAAACCTCTTAATCTCCTCTTTTCCTCTTTTAACCAGAAGGATAAAAAAGAGAAAGCGCGTATTAAACCCATTCATCATTCCGCTCTTTCGTTATGAGCGTCCGCGAACGCTGAGAGTTCCAGTGCATCGATAGCGTCTCGCTCAATTTCTCCACTTCTCCCCGCCATCTGATTTGTAAACATTGCGCGCGATGATGAAAACTGCTTCCCCGGTTATTTATTTAGAGGCTCGTTGTGTTCATAGATCTCTCTTAATCTCATTGGCTGGGTTAATCTCTGCAAAACATGGACATGCGCTAATAACGGGAATGAATTACCAATGCGTTCCGTTAGATTCATCTTAATTATGGTTGTCTCTATCGCTCTCACACACACACACACACACACACACACACACAAGCATCGAATAACCATGACTCCATTTTTGATTTTCTCTTGATCTCTCTTTCTCTCAGATTATTTGTGCTTGCAGTAATAACACACTTTATCTATGAGCTTTCAACACACGCACACGCTCGCACACACACACGCACGCACTTATATGAACTGCAACCCATGTACCCACACTTCGAATTCCGCATCAAAACCCGTCCATTGTTGCCTTGTTTCTTCCTCTGACGTCCACTAGATGGCAGTAGAACCTCACACGTTCTCAGAGCCTCTCCATTTTCTCCATTTTCTATGCACCATACTCTCCTGTCCTGATAAATGGCATTTGCATAAGGGAATTCTCGACCGAAATGCACAATTCCACCCGAGCCAGTTGGGGAAAATGTGTTTTCGGGAGCGTCTTGGCTCGCCCCGCAGCTGTTACTCTTACTAAATTGACTATGTAAATAACTTCACTGCAGCGTAATGGTCTCCAGTCATCTCTCTCTTGTGCGCTCGTGCTCTCTCTCTCTCTCTCTCTCTCTCTCTCTGTGTTTTCACTCGTGCTTGAGAATCTAACACATTAAACCAGAAGAGTCTCACTTTTATCCTGTGTGTACCTCAGGGATCGATGTGCGGTTTTATGGCTGATGTTGCATCAGACCACCACTTTTTTTTTTATTATTATTATTTATTTATTTATTTTTTTCTTCCCCCTGGTGGGAAAAAAATGTACAGCCCTAACAAAATACGACTCGTCCCTTAAAACCTCAAACCCCCCCCCCCCCCCAAAAGTCCTCTTTTCTGTATTAACTGCAGCTAAGGGCCATCATGCTATCCAGAGGTGCCATAATTTATGGTACAGCAGTAGATTATTTGATCTGTTATTACGATGAAATGTGGAGAGGCCTGAAAGAAACGAGGCATTTCTGCTTTTTCAGCTAAAACCACAGTCGTGGGGCAAGGTGAGGGATAAGAAAACAAAAAAAACCTAAACTTCACCAGGCGGAAAATTGGAAAAGCTGATCACAGGATGTGCTGTTGTAGGAAAATAATCCACGACAGAGTTGAGCGCTGCTCTCGACATGAAGCACGTCCCAGATGTGTTCTAATCCTCTTACACTACAGCAGTTTACCAACGCTTGCAACATATTTAATTATTAAAGAACATCATGCCGTACTGTTTAGCTGTTTACGATTACATTGAATGTTGTGGAATATCGGTGAAACAAGTTACTTCCTGTTCTTACTTGCGTTTTTAAGTTTGTTTATGTCGCGCACCTGCCGTGCTCCCTGCAAGTGAGCTGTTGCTATGGGATCCATATTACAACGAGCGCATTGGTAAAACAACTGTAAATATGAAAACTTGATTCTAGTTGGTTTTTGCTTTTCTGTCTTTCACAGGAATTCGAGAAGAGGAAGATGCTGTAACGCGGACGAGCCACATTGGTGCCATGGCAGTCTTTTTTTTTTTTGTTTGTTTGTTTTGTTTTTTGTTTTGTTTTCAGCCATGAATTTCCAACGTCTGAAGAATTTTCCAGAACCCGATTGTTCTGTTTTCACAGTGAGAAAATCTGACACTCATAATAACCCTTGGTGAAGTTAAAACGCGTAAGATTAACGTCACAGGTGAGCGCAGGGGCGGCGCGTGTACAGTGTGTATCACCTCCACCTCGTCCATCATCGGTCTCATGCTGCAGTATTTGAAATATATTATAATTCTCCACCTCCGTGTTACGAGTTTTGTTCTTTGACTTGTTCCGAGTTACCATTTCTTTCTTCTACTCGTGAAGAGTCCGTTCTCCGAGTCTGAATTCGTCTCCTTCCTGTTTCCCTCCAACACAAGTCAAACGGTGCTCAAAAAATGATCTGAAACCGTTCGGAAACGCTCAAAGCTAGAATGTAAATGGCTGGAAAACGCACCAGGGTTTGCTTTGATCACGCCGGGACGCTTTGCCGTTCCGTCTGTGTTTTTATCCAATTTCGAACCTGTCTCTGAACTTATTTGTCAGCTCGCAAGACCATTTAGCAGCGTCACTCACGCTCACTCTCAATTCCAACCAATTTGGAGTGTGTTATTGAAAAGGGCCGCCTCATGCCCCGTGCGTTAGAGGCTTTTAGAACGCCTCTGCACTCTCACATACGTGTTTATTAATTCTGACACGCCGCACTGGCATAAATTGTCTCTTTTCCGTCTTAATGACATGCATTCGCCATTCTTTTCTTCTCCCTTTTCTTTTCTTCCCCTCCGCCGAGGAATGAAAGTGCCGGTTCGGTCTTTTGCCAAGTGCTTCTTAGAAAACCACTCATCAAAATGTCAACAGAAAAAAATTCAAAACATCTGAAAATCAGATTTGCAGAAGTACGATCGCAATCAGCCGTCCACAACGCTCATGGAGTTTTATTGTTTCCTTTCCGCGCCGAAAGACACGAGGAAAAGCTTTGATTTGGAGAGAATGGATAAATAATGGCCTGTAATAATGACGTGATGTGGCATTTTGATATGAGAGGAAGATGGGAAAAGGTTTCCATCCTTTTGTCCAAGGCAGAAAGTAAATTAAAAAGTGATTAAAAAGCTCGTCGCGGTTGAAGCAGGAACAGCAAATCGACTCTACTTTAACTGTAGTCAAAGCGTCCAAGAACCCTGTAATTCCACAATATAAAAATAATCGGATTGAAGTGATTTTTAAAAAGTACCATCAACTATCTAATTGTGCTTGATGCTGAAATCGCAATGATGAAGGTGGTCCCAAAGCATTCAATTAAACAATAAATCCAAATACTGGATTGTCGCAGATCAGCAGTGGCTTTCCTCAGGAAATAAGTTAATAGTTAGTGCATACAAGAACCGTGCAGTTCAACAAATAATGGTAATAAAGGTTCAACTGACAAAATAAAATGTTCAAAAGCTTTAAACATTGCATTTAAAGAAATTTTATATGAGGAAGCTCCACTGCTCCAATTATTGGAATTACTCAACCTGTTTAATCTTCCAATATCAGGTTTTATGATCATTACCAGTGAAATTTGAGATCAGGAATATTATATTCGGAAGGCATTTTCAGATCCCAGGTAAGTTTTATAAGTGTTTCTTCTGTAGGTATGTAGAGATTATTGAATGAAGGGGCGGAAAAAGGAACTACGCTCTCTTAACTGTCCTAAGAACCCACGAGGAACCCTTGTATTCTGAAAATACCAGAGCATCAAATAATTGACTTATTTCTTTGTGGTACATCGATTAATTTTCCTTACACATTTATTTGCATTCATATTTTCAATTTTTAATGCTTTTTAAAGGATTTGTATTTGTTAATTTATTGCAATATTACATTTTTATTGAAATTAAGTCACTGATCAAAAAATGATTAAGAAAAGAAATGAATTAAAAATAACAAGAAAAACATTTACACCTTTTAAGACTTTTTACCAGTGGCCAAAAATGGACTGGCCGCCTGTTTAGGGGTGCCCGTGTTCAGCATTGACTTTATTTGACATGTCATGCTCCATGATAGTGGTTAATGGCTCGTATTAAAGTGGACACTCAGGGCTTTAAGAATGTGCAGTCTTTGGTATGGTTTTTACTTACTACTTAGGGGCAATATTTCCAGATAACAAAATGAACAAAAAAAAAGACTAAGTAAAAATTTTTTTTTTCCCCCCTCACAAATGTTTATATTTTCAAAGTAAGCAGTGCTATCAATCCCTTTCCTGCTCCTTGAGATGGCCCAAGTGCTTGTCCATAAGCATGCAAAAGTAGAGGGATTTATGTTCAACTACAGTAATTCTGCATAAGGTTATACAAACACCGGTAAAGACCTGTCCAAATGGCACCAAACTCCTCCTATTAGCATAATGCATCTGCAAATGGCATCTCAAAAAATCTTTAAAAAAAAAAAAATATAGCAGACAACTTCTAGAAATAGCGAGTGCTGCTAAAAAAAGAAATAAATAGCACAAGTCACCACAAAACGTCAAGGAAAATCTTCCCAAATGGCACCAAACCTCTCCCATTGGCAAAATGCCTCCAGAAATGGCACAAATACGTGTACTTCATTTTTTTGTACCATTGCTACCATGTTGGATCTCGAGGAAGGTTTTTTTCTGCAGGTTATGAAATATTTCTCATGGTAGAATAAAGGTGAACTCTACAAGCCTAAAGTGTTCTTCCGCATGTCCTTGTGAAGAAACGTTTTCCCCTCTGAGAATGCGTTGTTACTCCGTGTCCTGATTTACACTCTAGACTATTTTTAATGATCTTTTTGAAATGATCTTTTGTTCAACCCATTTGAGTTTCTTTGAGTTCTCGGTCCCGCCGTGGCTCGTGCGATCTCTTCTTGAAATAGATGACTCATGAAGACGTTCTGGAGTCCTATGAAGTCTCATGAACATTGTGTCCTCTCAGCCGTAACATCATCATTATTCCTAGATTGGTTATAAAATCCGGATACATTTTCTTTTGTTCGGATACAGAATTTTGTCTAATTTACTCAAAAAAAAAAAAAAAAGTATAAACATAACTGGTTAAAGACTGAAAAGTAAAGTTGCAAGATGGTGTGGAATCTAACGTTAGCTTTGATAGGTTGACGGCCAACATGTTGCATCAATATAAGCTAGCTTTAAACTAGCTTACTTTTAAGGAAGTTCTCACTTTAATGACAGGAAATGATCTAAAGCAATGGTTAAAACGGTATTGCCACCGAAGTGGCGTCTTCTTCACAATACTCTTTAAAACTCTTGTGCAAACCTGTTTGGTATGGACCACAAGTGTGTTCTCGGTTCCCTTCCTCCTCACATCTTGGCGTTATCTGTGTTTTCCCTGCAGCCAGCACTGCCACTGACTTCCTAATCAGCGTTAGAGGAATTAGCATAATTAACTTTGCCAGTGGAACGTGAGGCTTTATTTGTTTTCCAGCTCAGAGGGCTCCACTGTACCGCGTCGGCTGGAGATACTCTCCTGTCTCTTGCGGTTTTAAGCACCACAGCAACCAGAAGTTCATCGCGTTGTAAAGTCCTGGCACAAATACAGCTACAAACTGGATTGTCGGCCAAAGCCTCAACACAAAAGTGAGTCGGAACAATGCGTCCCAAATCTCAGGCTGTTTCCTGCAGGAAGACGTACAGAATTTAATATTAATAACCTCTGGGGTTAAAGAGACACTGGGATGTACCTAAGCTGGGAAGTGATGAGACATTAAATAGATGACAGCATGTATATGGTATATACATATACACATATAGAGTATGTATGTATTTTATTTAAATTAACTTCGGTATAGATTTTTTTTCACGGTGTTATTGCGTTTTCAGATTTTTGCTAAATGTATCCGTTTCAATTTATTCATTGTGCCATTGATTTGTTATTAGAATTAAGTTTTATAGTGGTAGATCGAGTCCTCAGTGTTTTAGGCCATTGTTTAAAAAAGGAAAGTCCATCCATTATCAGTACCGCTTATCCATGAGGATCGTGGAGAAGCTGGAGCCAATCCCAGCTGGCGTTGGGTGAGAGGTGGGGTACACCCTGGGAAAGTCACCAATCTATTACAGGGCTAACACAGAGACAACCATCCATCCACACTCGCATTTACACTTACGGGCAGTCAGAGTAGTCAACTGACCTAATCCGGGGCACCCGGAGGAAACCCACGCAGGTCCGGGGTCCAACATGCAAACTCCACACAGGAAGGCCCCAGTTGGTGACCAGGTTCAAACCCAGAACCTTTTTGTTGCGAGGAGACCGTCAAACCACTGCACCCAAAAAAGAAAGTAATTGCATTTAAATCTTACTTCATTCATTTTTAAAAATCCCTTAATCTTGTTTGCATTTTCACAATTGTCCTTTGAACATGACTCTCTATGGTCTCAGCACTGCTGCACTCCCAGCCCTGTACATGACCTGTATCTGATGTAAAACTGTGTAATGAATCAGACCTGGAACATTTCATGTCATCCCTGACGCTTAAATTAACACTCGTTTCTCTGCAGCTTTGATGAATAAGGGTCATTATGCCTGCATTACTTCATTACTTAAAACTTTCTTTTTTCTTGCCTACTTTTGTCAGGGTTCTTTGAAGCATTAAACTTAAGACAGTGGAGAAATATAACTACCTTAGACATTAGACTCATTTTAGCCATAATTGCTGTTCTACTTCCAGTTTTAATGGAACTTCACTGAATGCGTTAAATAGATTGAGGTTAAATTAGCACAGAGATAATAATGGATGAAACATTGGCTACAGTACACTTCCAAAGTTATTACTACTAGTAGTATATTTAAAGGAATGGTGTAGAGGCTCGAGGATACTCGCTAAAGGATAAAGATGCTTAGGAATAATTTCTGATCACTTTCTCCAGCCTGGCAGTTGGTTGGGAGATAGGTACATGCTACAGCTGATGTGCCGTATGGGTCGTCCGTCCGTCCGTCCCCCAGAAGCTTTAATTGGTTCTTACTTTGCAGTGCAGTTTTGTTTGCATAGAGCTTTTAGATTTCAGACCTTAAAATCGAACAACAGTGCTGATGAAAAACCACTTTTGAGCCTTCTTCAAAATATCATTCTGAACATCAGCTGTATGCCTCCATGAGCTAGCAGATACGCTACAGGGGGAAAACAAACAACTTGGCCTGTATTTATCTGTCTGGAATTTGAATTTGGACAAAAACAAAGCTTAAGGTGCAATTCAATGACGACACTGTTATAATAATATGTTTAATTTAGATAAGGTTTCTCAAACTGAAGTTCATTTTAGAGTAAAGAAACACAGACAAGCTGATGAAATGACCAAAAACAAGAAGACAATTAAACGGAACACAGACGCAAAAACAAATATCAAACCAAGGTTCTGAAACAATACAGGGGTAGGAAACGATAGGAGAGGCAGAGAAACCATCGAGAACCCTTGAAAACTTTGTGGAACTCTGTCACTTCCTAAAGGGGTTCCGCTTGAAAATGTCTCTGAAGGGGTTATCCTGCTGTGGTCAGGTTTGTTGTTGAACCTTAAAGGCTGTACAGCAGGACAAACAGAAGAACCATGTAGGGTTCTAGAGCAGATGGAACAGCAAATAAGCATCCAGAACAACTGTTGGATCACGTTACGTTGTTTACAGTACGCCACGTGCTCTGTGAATTTAAAGGAACTACCTTCACTTGGCTCGTGTAACGTACACTGTTTGACCCCAGAAGGGTTCTTCAGTTGCCCCTCTGGAGGAACGCTTCAGGGTTCTATGTTGAACTCTAAAATGAAATGTTTTCCTACACAAAACATGTAAATATTCAAGAACTTCTTAATTTACACCACATTTCATGTGTAAATGTACTCATGATTGATTTACACAAAAATAGAGCTCGATTACTGCTCTGTATTGATCACCATTATTTCATTGCACTCCTCTTTACCACTGATCTGATCTTACATCTCTCTCTGCACTCGGACGGAGACAATCGGAATGCAGAAGTGAGTGAGCCACCTGCGTGATATCTCCCTCAAAGCGAGCAGCTTTTTTTGGCTCGTTTCCCTGGTCATTTTTATTTCATAGCCTCTGGAATTAATGAGACAGTCTATCTGTGAGAGGTCCGAGATGGAGCGCTAATACGAAATGAGTTGTTATGATAGCATGCCATACATCTGCTCAGATTTTACACTTCGGATGGATGCACTTGAGCTCCCTTGGGTGCTCTCTGTACTCGTTCTGTGATTACACCATTACATGTCTGCAGTGCCAGGAAATATCAAAAAGGTATTGAAGCAGCTGAGCGCATCGCACGCCGTGAAGGACCGGCCGAGGTCTAGCACTATCGATCGCTAATGCAATTTAACTGAGTGTGATTTCATCAAGTGGCAAAAACGGCCAGGATGCAATTTAACGTAACACAAAGAAGATTATTCAGTAAAAAAAAAAGTGTACGACGATGAACAAGGCATTTTGCCTTGAGGATCTGCTTCCTTTATGCTTCGTGATTTACTCGGGGACTTTGGAGCGTGGTCGCTGATTGAGACACGTCCATCACAGATCTCCTGAAGGAGGCGTTTCATCTCGAAGCTCGGGGCCAAACTGGAGGAGTCGTTTCATCCCAGCATTACGCGTAAAAATTTAGATAGGATGTCTTCATGGAGTATCTCCCGAACCGACGTGGTCCTGCAAATTCTTGACAACTTATAGTTTGGAGTTTCTTTAGCGTACGTACTTTTCCAGTTTCGTTCATAACCGCACTGTCCTCAAATTTACTCCCAAATTCTTTGGTTTACTACAGGTTTAACACAGCTTGTATGAGACGTTAGATAGTTGAGGTTGGAGCAGCTACAACATGCAAGTTGCATGAAATTAGCAATGCAAATTTGCTGCAAGATCATGTCACTGACTAGCCACTTCCAGCAGATGTACGACTGGAATTTCTACCCAGTGTGGAAATCTAAGTGAATAAATCTGATATTTTCAGCTAAACCTCAGACTAGTGCTGCATGCCGCAGTGAATACAGAGCGCAGGGAAGCGCATGAAGTATACAGTCTTACTGTGAGTTTTCTTTAAAACCGTCGTGTGGCTTCTGAAAACAGACTTTTCATATTTTTCAGAGTTCTAGGAGCTTCAGAAAAAAGCAAAAATCTGTATGACTCTGGACGAGTGGCTTGCAGAACATGAATTATGAATAAATATCTGTTGCAGAGGAAAGCTGCTGTAATCATATCATAAACACATCAGGCTGTGTACGTCAGTAAATCAGCACATGAGGCATAAATGCTAAATAATGTTAACGTT
The DNA here is from genome assembly GCA_030068025.1 of Parauchenoglanis punctatus. Classification (NCBI taxonomy): domain Eukaryota; kingdom Metazoa; phylum Chordata; class Actinopteri; order Siluriformes; family Auchenoglanididae; genus Parauchenoglanis; species Parauchenoglanis punctatus. Next base: position 11,882,448 of record JAQQZU010000013.1, on the reverse strand, counting down.
ACATGAGTTATGAGTCAGTAAAGCGAAAGATAGACATGAAACATGTTATTTAAATATCGCTGACAGCTCTGTTTGTATGAAAGAAAAAAAATCAGAGCAGTTTCATTCCAAGCGTGTAAAATACCTTACTTTTATTTTTAGTGAAGTTAGCGTTAAAGCAGGTTTAACGCATACATATGATGTCATACCATACCAGGCCTTATTGTAACAATGTTTATTTCACCAGTATGTATAGAATATGTGAAGTCAAGCTTGCTAATTTGGTACGTAGGATGTCGCGACGTCAGCATGGGGACCTGTGTTGCATGTGTTCTTGTATCAACGTTCACGCGCCTATTTGTGATTTTACGCAGATTGCAAGCATCAAATTCTGTATCGAACTCCGTAAACCAGCAATGGAAACTTTTAAAAGGCTTCAGCAAGCCTACAGCAATGAAGATTTGACTCTAGAGGCTTAGTTTATAAAAAAAAGTTTAGTTTATAAAAAGAGGATTTGACTGTTTTGTCATTTAGTCCTCAAACAGGAAGCTTGTAATAACATGGCTAAATAATAACGTGAGCCACGAGCTTAGTTTAAACGTGTAAGCAAGAGCTATATTTATGTAAGAAATGAAAATGAAATTCACTGGTTGTGTTTTTAGGAAATGAACTAAAGCTGATATTGGTGCCCAGAAGTGACAAAGGAGTTTTTCAAACAAGCTTTGCCAGACTGAAGATGATCAGTCGTGTAATAACGGTACTGTATATTCAAATATTAAGGACATTGATGTGATTACTGGATGATTACAGTGAGACAGTTCTCTTTAAAGTAAATAAGAAAGCCAAAGTTAATTATTACAGTTTTAATCTCGAGGCCCACTAGACTAGCAAGCTAACAGCGCTAGCAAGTGACATAAGTACAGATAATACCATTGATACTGTCCCACTGTATCATAGTACTGTTAATACTGTAACAATAATACACTTTTTAAGTCATGAATGCTGTTGATTTTATTTTGAATTTTCCAACATTTGATGAAAGGAAAAATGACGTAGGGTCGAACTAATAATGGGAACAACCAGAACACAGAGAAATCATTGGTCCTGAGAGAATTGAGCTAAACCGCGGAGACACCAATCAGCAGGACGTACGGATCATTTTTAGGGCATTAACATGGTAAATTAGTCCGAGAGAAGAGCATACGCAGGAGCAAAGCTCGATTTATCACGCCGTGGCAGGATCCGGAACTGCATTAATTCTGCGAGACTGTTGCCAAGTGTGAATAGGTACATAAATATTTGCAGGGGTTGCCCTAGTGACATTTTGTACTTCTAAAAGCAGGGAATGCAGGATTTATATCGCCTAATGACTCCTGCAGCAATCAAAAGTCCCGGCCCGGCCCGAGAGCCGAGCCGCTGTAGATCTTCGAGGCGCTTTTCTTCCTCCCTGGGAGTGTGAGCGAGGCTCTGGAGAACGATCGATAGATTTTAAAAAATGTTCTCCGGCTCCTATTTATGTTTTCCTGACATTCAGAGTTCATATCTGTGCGTAGATCTCAGCTGCAACTTGGTGCGGTTATGAACCCTTCTGCAGATCTATTTCCTAAACAGGAGCGTAAGTGCTTGCTGGGGGATCTTCAATTAGCCCGGCGAGTCGGGAGGCAGACGAGGCACGATACGCTAATGTAGAATTAATGCTGGTGATAACGCTCTCGCTGCGCCTGTTGGTTTTTACGCAGTTAAACAGGTTTGGCCCTGAGGCGTACGGGCGGGATGTTAATGCATCAGAAGTGTCATAATAACGATGTTACAGGTTTGTAAACCGTAATTACAGCGCTCACTCCGTCATCCTGATGGAAATAGATGGCCGTTTTTATGTAGGAGGAAACTAATCTGGAAATGACTGAGGGAAAAAAAAAAACATTCCAGGTGATTGATGTCACGGGAATATTTCGTCAACCAACAAACGTGCTTCTGACCAAAGAGTGCACTTAATTTAGAGAAAAATCTAATAAAACAGGCTCCGTGTCCAGTCCAGTCCAGTCCACTGTTGCAATTAATTAGCGAGACTCGAGGAACACTAATCACAGATTCACGCCGTGGCTTTGCTTTATGTCTCCTTTGGTATTTGTGAAGAAAAAAGAAAGTACATCATTTATCATAAGCAGTTTTTGGCCCAACTTTTAGAGTAATCTTTAAAAGTGTCTGTTAATCAATTGCTAGGAAAAAAACCGAGAGAGGGGGAAGCAGATAAAAATTGAGGAGGCTGAGACGACTGGCTGTGATTCAGCGGGACCACGAGGAAAGCGAGCACAAATTGAGCTTTTCGTTTTGTTCCTGCTGGCTTAATGCTCGTCTATGGCTTCTCTGCACTTCCTCGACAAGGACACGTTGTGATTTACTCACAGCGTAATCAGCACCGCAATCTTTCCCGAAGTCACCAGACGGGACTGTTTGTGTAATATTCACTCGGCTCTGCACCAGGCTCCTGCCGGGAAACGGCTTCTGGGGGGAAAAAATAAGAAGAAAATCTAAAAGAAAAGATGCATTGAAGAATAATTTGTGGCGTAACATTTTCTTATAATGCTGCTGAACACTGCTTAAAAACTCTGATGTTGCACATCAATCTCTGAGCCTGGACTTAGAGATATGCTCTCAAATCATTTGTTTTGGGTTCTATTTACTCGCCAGCAAGACATCCAGAGATAGAAAATGATGCTGTTCTATTCTACCCAAGGACACAGTAACTTTCTGTGCAAGAAACATGGACTTGGGGAAAAAAAAGAAACCCTTCACTTTGTCTGAGAGCTGAAAAGCAGTCGTGCTGTAATTTCCGGCCGTTTTTAAAGGTACGAATTTGTCACTGCAGAAATCCCGAGGCTCAAATTGGCCCTGAACCATTTTAGTATTTATTAAAAAAAAGAAGAATGGACCCTGAGTTCTTTCACTCGTTTCATCATCGAAAACTATTCAAGCATTTTTTTTTAACTTAGACTTAGCTGAAAATGAAATAAATGTAATGTTAAAGGCAACATGCATGAATGATGAACTGCTACATGTCATCCACGACTAAACTTCAATATTGAATGATATGAATTCATTTCTTCTGCTCTGTGGTCTAATTTAATTTAATTCATTTGATTTAATTTCATTATGGTTCAGAGAACTATGCTTAATTTATGCATGGATTAATTATTACTGCGTAAACTAGAGCCATAATAAACCACAGTGCAATATTTATTATTAATTAATATTTGCTCCAGCCATAATTTATTCAGCTCAATTTACTACTAGTGTAAATTTGATTCTTTCTTAGCGTAGTCATTTTTATGATTTCATTTCTTTAACTTTCAGATGGTTTCTATAGTAACAGCTCACAGGATTTGTGACATAACGAGTCGTTTATTGAACTGTTATGGAAGGAGTCTCCGGTGTCAGCACTTCATGAGTAGCTTCAGTAAGTTTGTGACTTTAAATTTCCCCGAAGAGTTAACACTTTACAGTCATTCAATATTTTTTACTCTTTACTTATTGTATGGTGCGTCAGTGGTTTAATACTTTGATGTAACATGTTACAAGATATATTGAATATTTTCTTTGTTTATATTGGATTGTCATGATTCCACATATTGTGTTAAAAATGTAAGATGTATAGATTTAATCAACATCTATCAAGGACTAACATCATATAGTGATAATAAGTGATAAAGCGCCCATTCATATTTTGTGTATGTCGCTTAAATCCTGTGTTTTTTTTCCCTCATCGCAGATTGTACCTGAGCTCTGCACACAGCTGTGTTCTGGCCTTGAACCTGTTTATTAGGTCTGTGTATTTACGCAACAGACCTCAGTCTCTGGATTAATTGCATGTTAATGTCGCTCGGCCGCCCTCAGGCCGCTCCTGAAGAGCTGATTATCAGCGTGCCCATTTTTCTCAAGTGCCCTTCAGAGTGGCCTCTTGCCTGAAGCCTAAATTTCACTACAGACTGCTGAGAAACATTACTACTGTTTTTTTTTCTGCACTCAGGCTCCAGATTGATCCAGGAGGACTTTGGGCTGATGTTAATCATGCCTTCTGTCTGGCTCTCAACTGGACGCTCCATCACGCAGACCTGAAAGTCTCAAATCAATAATCTCTCTCTCTCTCTCTCTCTCTCTCGCTCACTCTCTCTCTCTCTCTGTCTCTTTCTCTGTCTCTCGTGCTGGCTATGTCCACACTAATACAGCGTATTTATAATGAAAAGGATCTTTGTCCAGATAAGTGTTTTAGCTCAGCAAACATGCCTGAAACACATGTCACATGACCATTCACGTACACTATGAATGTGCGTGCCGGTAAAAACAGGAAGCAGATTGCCTGCTACTATTGTCTACTGCAGTTGGTTGTTTAGTTGCAGATCGCTCGTATAATAGCTTGCCTCCTGTGCATGTAGGCAGTTGTAATATTATAAAATGCAGAATTTAACCGCATAACAGGTGCTAGCAAAGACAACAAGGACAGCAACGCTTGTAATTCAGTGTCCATGCTGCATTCACCACTGGCAGTTGAAGCTGATGCGTTTGTTTATTCTGGAAAAGGGTCACGTGATATGAGCTTGATGAATCAGGGAAGGATAAGGATTAGGATAAATCCTAATCCGGACGTAAATGTGAGTGTCTGCGTCATCGTTTCCAGAAGTCTACATTTCTGGCTGTTCACACTAAAATGTTTTCAATCCGAAACAGGGCCAGCAGCATTTCCAAAACACTATATTTTAGGGGCTTGAAAACTCTGACGTAGTATAGACGCCAGGTGTAAGTAACGCGTTTTAAAACTAAAATGTATTAATGTGGACATAGTCTCTCTCTCTCTCTCTTTCTTTCTCTCTCTCTCTCTCTCTCTCTCTAGTTTTCTGTTAGCATTAGTGTTAGTCAGTTCATACAGTTAGTTCATACATACATACCTAGTGTTCAGTCAGTTCATACAGTTCGTTCATCCAGAATAGTAAGTGAAATATGTTCTGTAAGTAAAC
>JAQQZU010000013.1:11833164-11847370 GCA_030068025.1 Parauchenoglanis punctatus | reverse complement strand
AAGACGGTTATTATAAAGACCCCCCCCCCCCCCCACCCCCCGTCCACTTTATCTCGACTGAATGCATGATTACTGAATCATTACAAAAAAATTCCCCTTTTACAAAATGTCAATAAACTGACAACTGGAATTTAACTTTTACACATCCCTATTGGATTGTCAATAAGTCATAAATAATTTCAGTGACAAGAAAAATGAAAATCGTTCTACCTGAGTGGAGCTGAGTTGAGCTGAGGATTCCCACAGGGACTTGTTTTATCAGACAGCGATCCTTTTAAAACGTGCAGGTCGCCTTATTAATTGTCCTTGTTGCTTCTCCAACATAAAGAAGATTCATCCCCAGTGTCCTGTCTGAAATGGCCCTCTCTGCTAAAAACACTGTTTAACCTGTGTGCCTCTATATATCTGCCACACGGCACTATGTTTAGCTGCTGAAGTTTTGACAGCGGCTGTTTGTCAGGGTGTGATAACGTGGCACAAGACTGTCCGCAAAATTTCAGCTGCCATTCATCCTTTTTGCAGCGTGTCGAGCAAAACCATGCAGTAAATGTGTCCAGGGTGGACTAATAGCGCCGTGTGTGAAACATGTTCTTACTTGTAGTTTTGAATAGTCTGGATTGTATTTTGCGGCTTTGGGAGGTACATCAGAGTCCAAAATGTTTTATTTAATCAGGCATGGAAAAACAATACAAAACTGACCTCGATTCCAAGTATTCAACAATGCACTGTTTAACACCATGATTAAGATTTTTAGTTTTTGCTGTCGTTGTTGCACATTTTGATTTATTTTTCAAGCTATTTTTAGACCATATTTTGTATTTCAGAATACAATTGCACACTAATTCCTACAAGTGATTATAATCTGGTTCAGATTTTGTTTTACTCTATTGGAATTAAGTTTGGAAAAACTTCACTTAGCTTTTTTCAATCCTTTCAGACATTTACACAGCTAAGTTAGTCTTTGTAATTCGTACTCTTGAAAGGCCTAGTACCGAGAACCATTAAAAAACTCTTGTAGAAGCCTTTTTCCAACAGTGTACCAAATACCAAGAGCTAAATGTTCAATCATGACAGGTTCTGGCAAACTCCAGCAATTATTTGGAGTTTGTGCTTCACACTTACCCAGTTAATACCCACACTCTTAGACAAAAGAGCTAATTAAGGTTCTTAGTTCCCAAGAAGGGTTCTATATGGATAGAGAATCATTCTATTGATGGACATCTAGAGTCATGCCGGTTAGCAGTCCCGTAATGCATTTCTCTGTCCTGCATAAGAAATTCTTTAAAGTTCTAAGATTGTGTGAGTTTTTAGTGTGGTTGTGTGTTTTATGTGATTTATGTTCCTCTCTGGTGCTCTGTTGTTGACACTTGTCACAGGAGACACACAGATCTGCATCGTCTCAGCTCTAACGTGTGAAATGGTAGCGAAAATGCAGCGTCTTCTCTCAGCTTTGCAGAGCACTGGGTGAAACAGATTAAACGTCTCAGCGCAGTGATGATGGACGTGCTGTGCTCGCCAGGCCTGACGAGTCAATCACAGACTCCTGTTGAGGGTTTAAACATTAGGGTCAAGCTGGATCTATGCGATGTCATGCTGTGCGTGTTGGGAAGATCTAGTTAGCTTCCATCATCTATCATCTAATAAGTTCTCTTTTCTCTTAGTGTCTCTTTTCAACCCATCTGTCTATTCCTGCTTTCTGCTGTGATTAAAAAAAAGAAGATCTAATCGGTCTCTTTTTTCTGGTCAGTTTCTTTGCCCTGTGGGAACTTTCTTTCTGTAGCATAAAGTCAGCGCTTTTCTGAGTGAGCAAACAACAAAGAGAAAGACAACTGCGACACAGCAAGCCAAGAGAGAAAAACAGAGAGAGAGAGGTCCTCGTTTCTTCTTCTCAGGCTTTATGCCTGGAGAAATCTCTGTAGGCCGTGTATGAAACAACATTTCTCCATTGCTGAGCTCTGACATTTCAATTAATGCAGTTTCAGTAGCGACTTCCATCATGACAACAATGCAGCCGCAGTGTCTGCTTTGATTTTATTGTTATTATTTTTTTAGTATTCATCTCATACAGATATGAGCTGCAGGCCATTTTTTCATATTCAAAGGTTTTTCCAAAAAGTCATCAACAGAAAAATGTTCCTCTATTCACTTCTGTTAAGTGAATATTCTGAAAATGACACAATTACCTTAAACACAATAATATATTCGAAAGAGTGCTTTGGTTATTATATCTATTGGCACCCTATTTAATATAGAGAGCCCTAAGCCTTTCAAGCTATTTCAGATTCAGTAACTGTCCTAATTTTGATTAGCCGTGATACAGTGATTCTGAGAGAACGGTGAAGTCATTACGGCAGCCTGAATGTCTTTTTGGGAAGGGTGATTGCATGTTTAATAGGACTGATGGGCAGGTATTAAATTTACAGAAACCTGTTTCTACCAGTCAAAGACATAAATTTATTAAGGTTTTTCAAAATGGCATATTCTCTCAAAATGATGACAAAATATTTAGATTGTATGCTGGATGTTAAGAGATTTTAAAATGAAAAAACTGATCTGATCTGAACTGCCCATGGCTATGGAGAACAATGAGCTCATGAAGATCTTCATTGTAATATAGTAGAAGAATGTGCCTTCTTCTTTCTTTTAGTTCTTCTCAAAAAGTTGTTGAATAAACCAAGATAAACCAATATTTTCTTGTAATTTTTATTTTATACACAACACATGGTGTTTGAACATTAGAGCACTCGAGTGCACATATGATATTCAGTATACTGTACATGAATGTAGATAGCTATATCTATGCAGGCTATCTATTCCATTAGATTCATATATAAAACCCAGTGCAGGTCCTCGTGTGAATTAGGCAGTGTGTTTCCTCAGTATGTTTGGTAGCAGATAGCAGCTGTAGCGAGACTAAAGCTTCTGCTAAAGCTTATCAACACAGCACAGCTTTCTCATCTGCTACAGCTTATGATCTGAGCATCATTACTGCTTTTAAGGCATGAATTCTTTCTAAATGTGCAGTGTATAGAGCATGGGGATAAAATGCTGAAATGCAAAGTGTTTTTTAGCACTACAAGTCAAATCACGCAGCGAGGGTGTGTGCTTAACATTCAAAGTAGCTTAATCGATCAAATTTAATCAATGATTTAAATGGGTCTGCATGTGACGTGGAAAAGAAAAAACTTATTGTCTCAGTACTTTTCAAATATTTCTCTGAATGTATCATCGTCATGGGAACCTGTTACTTTTGGATTAATTTAAATAAGCCCTGACAGCCCTATCGGGAAGGGATTAGTTTCGTAAGAAGAAGTGGGGCAATGCAATTATAACTGCGGTATCGCTGTGATTTTGGGTCTGTTATGTAAGTATTCCTTTATGTACTGATTGTCTCCATGTCTATAATATTACAGAAAACGGACCCACCAGTTTTTCCTTTGTCACGAAGTTGACATGTTGGTAAAGGGTTTGTAAAAAGAAAAGAGTTCTCATATGTTTGCTCCATGAAGCTTTCAACCTCTTGTCTCTTGCCAAATCCAAATGTTTAAAACGCTTAAATACCAACAAGGATTTAATAGGTATGTTTAGATTAGCTAATAGAGTTGTTAGAAAAGTTAAGAAGACAAGAGGCCAATGGTAAATCTGAGCAAGATGCTACCAGCACCATGCTTCAACATGGAGTGGGGATGATGTTCTCACAGTGTTGGGCTTCTGCTAATTATAGCACAGTTTACTAAGGCCAAAAAGTACAATTTTGGTCTCAACAGAACAGTGAACCTTTTTTTTTTCTTCATGTTTTCTAAGTCTTCAACATTCATTGCAACATGTATTTTGGCAAAATAGTAAAATATCTTGAATATAGTTAAATTGAGCTGGAATGTCTTATTGTAAGATTTTGATAAACAAACTGTATGTTTATTAATTCAATTGTTTCTATCTTTTTTTTTTTTTTTTACTAACGTCAATCTTTTAATAGTCTTGTTCAATGTCCAGATCTTAGATTTTTCTAATTTTAAGTATTTAAGTATTTAAATATTTAAGTATTTGATTTATAATAATGTCATAGTAAGAAATATTAGATCAATTTGCCCTTATTCAAGATGTTTTCCCTTTTTTTTTTGCCAAGATATATTTTGCTAATTTAAGGGTTTTACAGCACTAGGGGAGAATACATATACATTCCCTACTTTTATGCTTTGTATTTGTAACTAATTCTGCAAGCTACATTGATTTTTCCTCCAATGTCAATATTATGGGCAACCTTGTGTAGATTCGTAACATATAAACCCAATTAGTTCCAGGTTATAACAACATAAAATGTGGGTAAGTTTGGGCAGGGTCGGAGTGAATATTTATGCAGAACACTGTAAGTGTGGACATTTCTAAACTCCCACAGGATTATTTCTCTTACTCTTATACGGAAATGTTGGATACCTTACTTTATCGCTTTATGGTGTTATTATGAGAAATACCTGCCATTACAAGAAAAAATGTTTTATTATGCCAAAAACCACATTACTAGGAGGAAATAGCAATGATGAGTGATGGGAAGTTAGGACCAGGGCTCCTGTACAGCATGCAACAAGGTATTTAATAGAAGCTAGGCACTATTTTGCATAACAACATTCCTCACCTATAGACATGCAACATGCTGTAATTTGTAAGTTCCTGATGTGACTCAAGTTGATCAGCTAGAAATAAAGCAACCTCTAAAAGCTCTGAGCAAATTAGGTCTGTATAAATGCTGTGAACTGAGAATGCTTCATAATCATCCCTATACTAATAATAATGCCATTAACACTGCTAAGAGACATTAAAATCTTGTTGTGGTCAAAGCCAAGTTAGTTGTCCCATTTGTCAGGACCCGGTAACCAGGCTATACTGTAAAACAAGCAAGTTTCTTCTATACCAAATTTATCTTGTACACAATATTTCCTGTAATAATGCAAGATTTTGTCTTACTACCAACATTTAGTGAAACAAAGCTTTGATTTTTACATAAAAATGTGATATTTTCATGTAATAATGTCATGCTTTAATGTGATATTTTTCTTGTAACAATGCAATATTTTCATATCATAACATATTTTTTACATAATCGCATTTTTCTCATACCAATGTTATATTAGCCACATGATAATATGATTTTTTTTTGTAATAACATGATTTTTTTTTATATAATAATGTGACTTTTTCAGCTAATAATGTGACATTGATGGGATTTTTTTTTATTTTATTTCATGCATGGCAGCACAGAGCTTCCGTAGATTTGGAACCAGCGTGAAGTTTTTTTTTTTTCATGAAAGACATCAAAAGACATTGACCTCCGAAATGAAGATTTTTATGGATTTGTGGATTTGTGAATGATGCCACGTTTCTCAGCCTGGCAGGAGAGAGGATTCTGCTTGGACAGGCTTGTGCGTGCAGAGGCTGCTGAGGGAGAAAATAAAATACAACTGACTCGAGAAACAAGACTCTCATTTCAGTGCCATGCAAAACTAATCCATCTCCCGCTCTCCTGCGCCTGTTGGGTCCCAGTGTACCACTTTTTATTTTTTTGGCTTTCTGGAAGATAGAAAAACTTCACACTTGATAAAGTTTAGTGTCTTTTCTGAATGCATTGGAATGGAGTGGAATTGGTTTCTTCTGTTGCTTTGTGAGTTTGGTGAAAATGGCTTCTTGGAGAAGTGCTTTGTGTTTTTCGGGGATAAGTTTGGACAAGGATTTAAAGAAAGATGGCTATCGAGTGCCAGCTGATGAACTCTGTGGACTTCTGGAGGTGGCCACTGGCCATGTCAAATTTCCAAACCTTTCCTTTTTGATAACGGTTGATTTTTCCCTCTCCTGTGTGGCAGTCTGTCAGGCTACACAGAACTCCACCATGCTGTTTTTTTCCTATTGCTGAAGAAACTTTCCTTTGTGGAGAATTTGTCATTCTCTCAGTCTTTTCTTGTTATACTGACAGCACAAGCTGTTCCGGCGAGTCTGAATAGACCGAGGTAAAGGAAGTACTGATTTTTTTTAAGACAGCTCCTTATATAGCTGAGGTGACATTTTCCATATCAAAATTACAAGTTATAAATGAAAATACAGTCAATTAAAGCCTGTGTACATTTTCACAGCAGTAATTCTGTAAAGAGTAAAAAAAAAAAAGACCCTTTTTGCTGTTACTGGAAAGTAGTGGGTTGATAAAGTGGAGTTATTATTACTGCCTCAAAATGTATTATTCCACTTTTACCACAACAGTTTTTCAATTGCAACCTTTAATTATTTAAGAATGACGTCATACTTTTTAACCATTCATAGTTACACATGATGTTGCAGAACTCTACATTATAGCAGCTATAAACAGTCGTTCACTAATGTAATAAAAATGTAATATTCATTTTAATATTTAATAAAAATAAAAATACAGCTTGTCATGTTACTGAGAAACCGCAAAAAGGAATATAAACTCCCCTGTCCTGAAGATGTTATAGCTGTAAATCTGACTGGTACAAAGCACTGACACTGGAGAATCCTTCTATAAATGTTACATAAACATCTCCTTGCTTGTGTCACATTACGCACATTATGTAATGATTTTTAAAATTTGTTTATATAGACTGTCCATATTGTGAAAACGCAGATAGATACATTTCAGTTAAATTGATTAAAAAAATCTGAAAACAGAAAATGTTCTTCTAACCTAAAAATACTTTGTTAAAATGGAGAAGAATCTGAAGACATGATCGAGAGATGGAGATAACCATAAATCATTTTCTTATAGGTGCTGCTGTATTTTACTACACATGTCTTTTTTTTTCTTTTGGGTGCTTATGAGTGGTGTAATCGTTTTAAACAAAGTCACGCACCAAATGCGCTGTAAATTGAAGAGGAGTTTTATTTGATATGTTTATAGAGGAACGTGTACAAACTGCTTTTCCAAGCATATCCACTTATAAAATAGGCTTATAGGCTTTGCTTAAAAAAGTTTTGCAACCTAATCAAATTAAGGCTGCTTTCCGTTCTTGCTAAATGAGCTGAAATTGCTTTGTGGCCTAAATAGTGCATAAACAATTCTAATATAGCAAAACTCTAATAAAAGCCATTGTTGAATTAGATGCATTTTCTCCTCATTTATCTCCAAATAGCTGACCATGGGTTTTTTTTTCTCTCCTACTTGTTGCCTTATAGAGAGATTAAAGCTATACTAAGATTATAGAGCTATAATTATTGCCGTTATACTACTATTTCCATCCTACTTTAAAAGAGAGAGAAGATAGCTGAGGTGGACTGCTAGCCATTTCTGCCCAATTTGCTTTTTTAATGATGAATATGAAATATGGGAATTACGTTAATCAACATCCAGAGTAGTCCTATATTCCTGTGGCGCTCTAATCTCAATTAAAGCACTAAAATGCAGTTTTATTACCCTCTATTAAACACAATTACTGCTGTAATGGAGCAAATGCTTTGCCCAGTCTTGGTGGAAAGCTTCGGTTAATGTAACAGTCCTGAGATTTAGCTAATCTTAACTTCACCACTCATCTCTTTGATTCCTAGCAAAGCATTTACTGCCCCATGGATCACTGATTAGCACTAAAGCTATTTCACTATAAATGCACTAAATGGCTGAAATGGGATCCAAGCCACAATATTTTCTCTTTTATAGCACAATAGACCCTTTGTTTCATGAATAATTGAGCGGTGTTTATCCCTTTTCCTTCACTTTTTGTCATCATCGACAATTTCGAGTATGTAATGCTTGGTATAATCAGTAGTATTTCAGATGCTGAGAAAGACGTAAGCTAATACTACCCAGCATAACATATTTATTTATAGTGGTCAAAATAAACCTTTCCAACACTTCCTGACATTCAAAAGCAAAAAACAATACACTTGTGGCTGCTGCTAAATAATTTGTCAGTCCTTTTTAGCTGAAACTGACAATTTTCTCTATTGATTTTCTGTCGCTTCACAGAGACACATCAAACTCTCTCTTGAGCTGAATCAGCGATTTGATAGCATAAAAGGACACACTGTTATCAAAACATCGCAACTGCTAAGACAATGTTGAGAGACATTTGCAAGGATGTTTCCATCTTAGAGGTGAAAAAATGAACTTATGTTGTTTTTGTTATTGCCCATGAGCTATAGTTGCTTATAGATAAGCTTGTCAAGTAGCCATATGATGCAGTGAAAATGGAAAATATTTCCCTTCTATGTACAGTGTAGATTCAAGCAAAGACACATTGCTGCAGCTTGTTAAATTAAATATTCAGTATATGCCGTTTAATGGAAGGTATATTAGTGCTTATTGTCCCGTTGTGCTACATTCTGCCATGGGAAAACATACACAGCTGCAACATAATGCCTCTTCTTTATATCTTAATTTCCATTTTTCATCATTTTCTTTATTTCCCTTGTGATTTTGAAGCAGATACATTTTAAGAACCAAATTAATGTTCTGCATTTTCAACTAGGTAGATTGCCTTGATGCTGTGATAAAGCCAAATATAGAGTAATTAGACAGCAAAAAAAGAAATATCAGGGCATTTGGAAATTCTGCTGAAATACATACACAGTCTGTTGAAAGAAATGCATAATCTACCATTCTTTGACTTTTTAACAGAGACAGTTTTACAATGGATATCAGTTGTTCTGATTTCAAGACCACCTAAGGTGAGATCGAGTTGAGATTAGCTTGTCAAGATTGAGTCAAAAACAAACAGATGAAGGAAAGGATCAAGACATGACCAACAGTAGCGAAAAACCAAGTCAATGCTAAAATGAATATGGGAAAGGAGAGAGTCAGGACCAACAGTATGGAAGACAGAAACAAAACCAAGACAAATAATGAGGCAAGGCTAAGACAAGACAACAACTGAGTCAAACAAAGAACAACAGGGGCTAGACTGAATCTCGACCAAGACTGAATCAAAACTAAGACAAACAACACTGACTATAGAAGGGCAATTCTAGACCATTTGGGGTTTGGGTAGATCAAAACCGACAAAGGGCAAAAATAAGTCAAGATCACCAGATCCAAGACTGAGTCAAGATCAGCAGGTCCCAGACTGAGTCAAGAGTAAGACCAATGAAGGGCAAGACCATATCAAGACAAATGAAGAGGAAGACCAATTCAAGACCAAGTCCAAGCCATGTCAAAGTCATGATCAAGACTAATGATAGACAAAAGTGAATGAAAACCTAGACCAACAGTTTCAAGAGTGAGTGAAGACCAAGACCACTGATAGAGTCAAACTGACTTAAGAATAGGGCCAAGGGAGGGTGGGGCAAGACCAAGTTAAGACCAATAGGGAGTCAAGACCAAGTTAAGACCAATGGGAGGAATCCCAAGACCAAGACCATGACACCATAAGAAGAGAAGTTAAGTTGAAGACTATGAACCTTCAAAATCTTCAATTTTCTAACGTTTCAGGATAAAAAATCAAGTACAAAATCCATAAATATGTATTCTTGACTATACGTCACTACTAATAATTATAGCTATTTGGTAATACATTAAAGATTCATTCTTGTTAATTGGCACCTTTGCTAAAGAAACTGATCATTTTTGCTAAAAAAAAAAAAAACCCACAAAAAAACCCAGAAAAATGTGTTTGTGAACAGCGACTTGTGCTAGGATTGAAAACAGAGAGATGGAGCGAAGCGAGACATCGATTGATCCTCTGTTATGAAGTGAATTGAGAGGCTCATGATGAAAACCTTCAATATGGCACTTCATCGCGGTTGTACTGTTTATGTGTAGGATCTGTGAGGAGAATAGAGAATACAGAGTGCAGCCTAGGATTTCAAAACCTGTGAGATTTCTTTCATTTTTTTCTAAAAGCAAACAAGATTAAAAAATGAAACGTGGTTACAGATGAGGCTCTGGATAAATGCCAAAGCAATAATGTAACTAAAACACCTCTTTGGCCTTAATAGTAGTTTTGGGAATGTGATTTGTGTATTTTATCCTGAAGTATACTAGTAATGTCTACGTAGAGCAAGGCCACTTGGTGGAGCTGCACTTCTGCTATTTAAAAAAATCAACAACAACACAAACATACAAATAAATACACATATACATGCATGCAATCACATGCACAAACAAATAAGTATGACGAGAAAATGTGCACCATATTATTCCTCCTGGCTCTCATATATTGTATAATTTAGTCTATGTACACATCCAAGCAGAAGACATGAAGAAATGTTTACAGTTCTCTTTTATGCATTAAATCACACTTCATTCACCATGGCCGCCTTTTGCACTGACTTATCATAATACAAGAGTGTCAGGTTTTGATGTCAGCAGACAATTTTAACCCGTTTGTTAATCTTTGCATCATTTCCTCATGTCCAGATGGACAGTGTTAATCCCTTCCATTCAGTGGAGAGTCCAGACTTATATTCCTCACACTGACAACTACATCCCTTTTCAATCAGTTTCATTAAGGAATAATTTAAGCTTACTAAATAACATGCTTTAAAGTGGGCACTCACATAATAAGCTGGACCCTCAAGGGGTTGAAGAGAAAATTCACCAGGTTTGTCCACTGGGGATCAAGGTCAATCATTCCTGGTGTGCCTCCTGATATTCTACTTGATAAGTCAACTTAAATTGTGGATCTTATGCCCTTGAATCCATGACCTGGAATTTGAACAAAAAAGCCAACATAATCTACAAATCAGTTCATTAAGAGGAATGAAGAAAAACCACACTTATACAGGTCTCCACCCTGTGGTGGAGAACCACAAATATATATGCTGTGCATCATGATATAACTAAGAAATCCATCAATCCATCTTGAAGGATGTATTAATTGCATAAATGTTTTTTTAAGGGAATAGTAGATTAAAAAAGAATACCAAAGTGTGGACAGGAGTCCTCCAGACTTAAGTGCTTTTTTATTTCCCAGCAGGCTCTAGTGGTTTCTAAATGGGTTGGTGGAAAAGGTCCACCAATTTTTCATAATTTCCAGAGCCTCTTTTTCCAGTCATATATGAATATTAAGCGCATGGATTTTCCAGCTGTCCAACTTTCTTTGAAGTTCTAACTAGTCTGCCAGATGACAGGACCATTGCTCTACACATGGCAAGTTGACACCGGTCATAATTTCCACTTTGATTCCAATAACGAGGCAGATTACCTACCTGCCAAAAAGCACAATCTTAATCTACTGCATTGTTAGAGATAAAGCAACAGACTGGAATAGCAGAGATATTGCCATCATTTTCATCTCTTCACAGATGGTGTCAGGTGAGAATTGGAGGTCTGAATCCAAGCCAGACTCATTTTCCAGAGTCATATTCCTGCAGAACATGATTAGTCTATTAAGACTAAGATCAGCTGTCTCTGGTTCTCTTCAGCCTTTAAAACTAGTGAAGCAAATCTTGAGTGAAAGAAAAAAGTAAGATACCTGCTCTGCTGGAATTAATGTAGACATATAATGTAGATGACTTTGCCAGTAAAACTTTACTAATAAAAACCTTGGCTTTACTAATAAAACTTTACATTTCTCGTAAGAACAAACTCGTATGCGTTTACTGTCACACTTTGCAATACGGGTGCACAACTAAGCATATATTAATGTGTGAACTAATGCTTACTTGATGATTAATTAATATTTGATGCCTTGGTTTCAGTTGGTTTTTTGGTCTTATTATTATTTTTTTGTCTTATTATATTTGTCTCAAAGATGGGCTGTTAGACATAAGGCACACTGTTCAAATGCTGCTACTATAGTACCCTTGATAGTGAGATACAAATAATGAAATCTGCATAATCATATTTCAGTATCAGTATTCAGTATTTCTTTAATGCCTGCATATTTTTATACCAGCGTGCTGATGACTTCTGGGTTCTGATGGGTCAAAAAGCAGTTGATTTATTTTCTATAACAGATGTTTGTGATGGAGATGTTTGTTGTGTCTCCAGTGTCAGTGCTTTGTAAGTCAGAGGTAAAGCTGTAAATTTAAGTCTTCAGGACAGAAGAGTTTGTGCTACATTGGAGTTTCTCATTAACATGACATGCTTTGTTTTCAGTCTTATTGAGGCTGGATGCTAGATGGACATGAAGTATTACTACAGTATAAAAGAATAACAAGTATACTGTATGCTGTCCTTTAATAAATAAAAAAATGTAATGCTTGGCAAATTGCAAATGAAGAAACTTTTCATACTCCAAGTGAAGACTGCATTTATTCGGAAGATAATTGACAGATGGAGAAACAGGCTGTATGCGTTGTTCCAATTTCCGATCAATAAGAAAAGCAGAGAAATGCATCCTAATTGCTTTGGCACAAATGCATACAGATCCTCAGAGAACAGATATTTTAACTCCATATTAAATACCCAATTAGTATTGAGTAGAATGTCTTTTCCTACCATAGGGATTGTGGACAAGAATGCCATAGACATATCTGGACATTTGCTATTAACATGCTCCATTTTAGACCAATGAACGCATCAAATATTTACAACAAATCTAGTAGACAGCATACTTGCTAACTTGGGTTTGACTCCAGACTCCAGGTTTAGGGTTTGACTCCAGCTAGTGTGTATAATCAAAATTCTCATGCTTGGATTTTTCATGCACCTGATACTTTATTTCCTCACCAACGTTTTCCAGAGGATGAAACCCTATCATAGCATCAAGACGCCCTTAGCCTCCTCCTCATGTTTGCTCACTGGGCTTCAGAGTTTTCCATAGTGCTGAGATACAACAGATAAAAATCTCTCTCCATTACGCTTTGTAAATGTCACCCCGGCAACATTCGCTCTCTTGCTTGCATTTTCACAGGCGTGTTAAAAGCAACCTGCTGTAAAATTGTTTTAATTACGAACCTGACAGAAAGCCAGCACTTTTTGACGAGTGTTTTTAAATAAATAAATGCTTGGAATTCAAATGAGCTTGATCTTTCACTCTGGAAAGGGCAGAAGGCGGGGAGAAAACTTTAAAAAGAAGAAGTAGAAGAAATAACATTTTGCATGCAAAGGAAGATTATTTCCTGTTTTTGAGAGGAAACACGGAACCTAAGTCAGTGATGCTTTATAGTGAGATTTTTATTAAGCACACTTAAGCATAATGGATGCTACTCTGCTTTCAAATCGGCACGCAGCTAGGAATACTTAAAAAAATTTATTTCACCAGCCCTGAAAATGTGTTGAGCTGCCACCAGTCACCAGGAGGATCCTTGGCACGGATTGTTCACGTCTCTGACAGAGTAAATTCCTATTCAGCTCTTTACTCTGGACAAAAAACATCAACAAACATGGCGGACCGAAATGCTGATCATTATAGTTATTAATGTAAAAAAAAAAATGGGTCCGTGGTATAAATTTTGTGATCTGTAGCTCACTTATGCCAGTACTTTGCTAGCTAGCTCTTTTTCAAAGCATGCATGATGTCCAGATGAGTGACAAATTAAAGATAAACCCAGCATAAAGTGTGTTAGTAATGGGTCGGACCTTCATGAGCCACCAGAACAGCTTTAATGCAACTTGACATCAAGCCTACAAGTCTCTGGAAGAATAAACTTTGTTTTGCTGTAAAACAAAGCCTTCCTTTAGTAGTTGTTGGTGGAGAATGCTTAAAGAAAAAAATTAAAGGAAATAAAATCACACAACTCTGAATTCTTCCATAGGTGATCAGTTAGGTTGAGCTGTGATGAGTGAGAAGGTTTTAGTCTATGCTTGACATCAGTTTCATTATCATCATCCTCATCAAATCCAGTGATTATAGATGAGATCCAAACTTTGGACTGATTTGCAAATGGACTCAATCCATGCCAGCAAAAATAAAAAAATAAATGCCCCCACACCAGAGACATTTTTTTTTCCAAATTAATTTGCCACCCGTATATATACATCAGTTATGTACTTTTCAGATGTGTTAAACTGATGACTCATTTTAAGATGGCACTGCAGTCTGATTGACACTGAAACATTTATAGCTCCCATGTAAAACACTGTACACTGACATCCAACCTCACCAGAAGTTTCAAATTCTCTAAGAACTTTTTTTAAAGACACTCTTTAGAATGAAATGATGGACGATAACCCAGCTTTAAGAGCTATAATAACCCCATGCAGTCAAACAGCTCAGCTTAGATGGTCTCATTAGGTAATAATGCGATCTGATCCAAGATGGCGGCGCGGCAGTAGCACGCAGCGGCTCCCCGGATTCGAAATGGTGCTTTTTCTTTGTGTTATCTG
>JAQQZU010000013.1:11802197-11818360 GCA_030068025.1 Parauchenoglanis punctatus | reverse complement strand
GAGTCATCTGAGAATTTCTGCAGATGGCAGCCCTCCGTGTTGTATTGGAAGTCAGATGTGTACAGGGTGAAGAGGAATGGTGATAGAACAGTTCCCTGATGTGCTCCCGTGCTACACAGCACCGTGTCAGACTTACATCTCTGTAGTCGTACGTACTGTTATCAGTCAGATATTCCAAAATCCATGCAGGTAGGGGAGCATGAACCTGCATAGCAGACAGTTTGCTCCCCAGCTGGGCTGGTTGAATGGTGTTGAAGGCACTGGAAAAGGTGAAGAATGAAATCCTCAGGGATGCACTCGGCTTATCAAGATGGCTGTAGGCACGGTGTAGCAGGTAGATGATGGCATCATCCACTAAAATCTTGGCCTGGTAAGCGAACTGGAGGGAACCTTGCATTGGCCTCACCAGAGGGCGGAGAGTGTCCAGAACCAGCCTCTCAAAGACCTTCATGCTGTGTGAGGTGAGTGCTACTGGCCTGTAGTCCAATGGGGCGCTGGGTCACGCCTTCTTTGGTACAGGAACCAGACACAATGTTTTCCAGAGCGCGGGAACTTTCTTGGTCATGAGGCTCAAGTTGAAGAGCCTCAGCAATACTCCACTTAGCTGAGAGGCGCACAGCTTGAGTACATGTGTGCTTAAGCCATCTGGGCCCGTCGCCTTGGCAGGATGGAGTCTGCGAAGTTCTCTCCTCACTTGGTCCTCGGTAATGGTGATGGATTCAACAGTGGTAGGAGGAGAGGAGCTGTAGGCTCTGGTAGGTACGATGGTGGGAGAGGGAGAAGGAGAGAGGTAGGACGAAGTGCTGCAGTTTGGCATAACACAGATGGAGGGAGCAGGTGCACTGGGTGCAATGAGGGCTGTACTGGAACTGGAGAAGATGGAAAGAGGCCTTCTGTCAAACCTATTAAAGAACAGATTAAACTGATTGGCCCTCTCCACATCATCATCAGTCCCAAGGCTGCTGGTCTTGAAGCCGGTTATGTTCTTCATGCCCCTCCACACATACCTGCTGTTGTTCTGTTTCAGCTCTTGTTCCAGCTTTTTCCTGTATTCTTTCCCTCCTTTAACCTCACAGACAAGCGCCTCTGTACTTCCTTGGCTGCCTCCTTGTCACCTGACCTGAATGCTTTCTTCTTCTCATTCAGGAGGGCTTTGATGTCTTTGGTGACCCATGTTGAGTGGAGAGTGGTCGCTCCGTGCTCTTCTGAAGTCAACAATCATCTCTTTGGTTTTGTCCACGTTCAGAGACAGGTTGTTCACTTTGCACCAGTAACTGCTGCACCTCCTCTCTGTATGCTGACTCCTCATTCTTGCTGATAAGACCCACCACGGTCGTGTCATCGGCGAACTTGACGATATGGTTCGAACTATGCATTGCTGCACAGTTGTGAGTCAGCAGAGTGAACAGTAGTGGACTGAGCACACAGCCCTGGGGGGCCCCAGTTCTCAGTGTGGTGGTGCTGGAGATACTGTTCCCAATCCTGACAGACTGAGGTCTCTCAGTCAGGAAGTCCAGGATCAAGTTGTTCAGGCCCAGCAGGCTCAGCTTTCCAATCAGGTGCTGAGGAATGATTGTGTTGAATACTGAACTGAAGTCTATGAACAGCATTTGTACAAAGGTGTCCTTATTGTCCAGGTGTGTGAGGGCCAGATGTAGGGTGGTGGCAATGGCATCATCTGTGGACTGATCTGCAGGCGGTCCAGTGAGGGAGGCAGCAGGGTCTTGATGTGCCTCATGACGAGCCTCTCGAAGCACTTCATCACGATGGGTGTGAATGCAACGGGACGATAGTCATTGAGGCAGGACACTGAAGACTTCTTTGGCACAGGAACGATGGTGCTGGCTTTGAAGCACTTCGGGATGACAGCAGTGCTCAGGGAGATGTAGAAGATGTCAGTGAGAACATCTGCCAGTTGGTCTGCACATTCTCTGAGCACTCTCCCAGGGATGTCTGGTCCAGCAGCCTTCCGTGGGTTAACTCGGCGAAGAGTTTTCCTCATATCAGCAGT
This sequence comes from Parauchenoglanis punctatus, assembly GCA_030068025.1. Taxonomy (NCBI): domain Eukaryota; kingdom Metazoa; phylum Chordata; class Actinopteri; order Siluriformes; family Auchenoglanididae; genus Parauchenoglanis; species Parauchenoglanis punctatus. The sequence goes on along the minus strand of JAQQZU010000013.1, from coordinate 11,816,349 downwards.
GGTCAGACGCAGCACCTGGTCACTTTGAGAAGGGGTGGTCTTCCTCGCTGTTACGTCGTTCTGTTCATCGAACTGTGCAAATAAGTTGTTAAGCGCATCTGGTAGGGAGGCATCACTGTCACAAAAAGGTGTAGTTGTCCTGTAGTCAGTGATGGCCTGGATGCCCTGCCACATGCGCCGCGTGTCGCCGCTGTCCTGAAAGTGGCTGTGGATTCTCTGGCCATGTGCGCGCTTTGCTGCTCTGATGGCCTGAGACAGTTTGGCCCTCGCTGTTCTTAGGGCCGCCTTGTCACCTGCTCTGAAGGCGGAGTCACGGGTCCTCAGGAGCTCACGCACCTCTGCGGTCATCCACAGCTTCCGGTTTGAGCGTGTAATGATGGTCTTGGAGGCAGTGATGTCATCTATGCACTTGCTGATATAGCTGGTCACTGATGATGTGTACTCCTCCAAGTTATTCCTCCAACTTCAACATATCAATGATTTTTTAATCTAGTTATTAAGTGGAGTGTCTGCCGTACGCATCCCTGTGAATGAGCTATTACCATAGAAACCATACCATATTAGAACGAGTGCATTAATATAAACCTGTGATTTGCAGTTGCACTATTGTCAGAGCTGCTGTTCTAGGAAGTTAATCAACACCAGGATGGAGAATAGAAAAAAGACAGTGCTATGGTGTAAAGCCTCGACTTTTATGTCATGGGTTTTAGGTTTTATTCATTCTCCGAGAGTAAAAGTGAAAATTTCTTCAAAAATGGGGAGAGAAGATGAGTGAGATCGCTCACTTTGACTAAATAAGTCTTAATCAAAGACCAACGAGGGAAATGTGAGTGAGGAATCTAGCTCTGTAGGAAAGTAAAGACTTGCTAGCAGCCGTTATATCCCAGTGCACTCATTAAAGCCTAAAATCTGAACTGTGAACTCAAATATAAAAAAGCACAAACATTTGATTTCTCACACTGAGAGAACATCCTTTTTACTTTTCAGCAGAGTGGAAAATCTGCTCTTTTTTTCTCTGTTTGGTGATGACAGAGTCATCTCGGTGCATGCAACATCCCGATTTCATCTGTGCTGTAAGAAACAGTGGCTGTTATATCCTGCTTTACTTGTCTTCTCTGTAACGGTCCAGATGAATAAGAAGTGCAATGTTACTCATATCTTATAGGTGTAAAAGGATACAGAAACTGATCTCTTCTGTTCATCAAATACATGGGCAATTCACATGTCCACACGTTAACACTAGTAGGCCAAGCTGATTTTTTTGAGGAGGGGATACAAATTTTGGTTTGGTGATGAAAAGAACTGATTGAATGTATGTTATAGTTATCTGAAAAAATGGCATACATTTTATATTTATAGGCTTGTTATATTTGCAAATATTAGTCATTTTTTTAGGCATAAAACATTTGTAAATTCTGGGCTCTGATTGGTCAGATGGTGTTTCATTCACTATAAAAGCAGCTCTAACTGTAGTGCAGCTGCAAATCACAGGTCCATTTATTGTTAATACACTCGCTCTAATATGGCAGATGGTCCACTAATAATAAAAGAATTTAAAAAATCATTGGCATGATGAAGTTCTTTTGAAGTAAGGAGATGTTTATCGAACATGTATGGAAGGAGTCAGTGTTAGAGGTAAAGCTGTAACTTTTCCAAACACCTTCAAGACAGAGGAGATTACGCTTCTTTGCAGTTTCTTTGTAACATGACAAGCTGTGTCTTATTAAATAAATAAAAGAGAAAAGAGAGGCTGGTTAGGAAAAGACTGTTTGTAGCTGCTATAACATAAGTCAGAACAGGAACTATCTTGTTTCGCAGATGTTTCACAACATTAAATGTAGCTCTAAATGGATAAAAAGTACAAAAAGTATGAAAAAATGTAATCTTTGGCAAATTGCTGCTATTGTAAAAAAAATGTACATAGTTATTGCTCATTCACTGTAAAGATTTAATCAATAAGGAAAGCTTTTTATTGAACCATTTTTACAGTAATGCAGACTCATCAAGCGTACAGCACAGCACCAGAGCTCTGCATCTGCAGCTTTTAATCTTACTATTAGGTTTAGAGGAAATCCCAAAGATTAGAAATTATTACCTGAGGACCTTAGAACCACATTCATTACCCACTCTTTACTTTTCTGTTTTTTCTGTAATTAATCAAGCTCATTAAACTCCAACTCATCCAGCCCAGGCATACATTCCACTTATAACTCTGTCCTGTTGCTAATTCAGTTCAGCATAAGACAATATTTTTCCCGTTCTCATTCTGTCATTCTGGATTCTTTGATATTTTCAAGCAATCAAAAATTTCAAGTATTTATGTGGCATCTGATGTATAAAAACGGTCAGGATGGTGAAATTTTTAGATGCATTTTTGTCCCAAAATATGTTAATGTTACCTCTAGGCAAGACAAAGCCCTTATGTAATGCTAATTTAGGAGTTCTAAGTCACGCAAACTTCACATGTGAATAACGATGTGATTCAAGTGTGAAATTTACACAGCTGGTGTTTAAATCCTTTATGTCTTTGTGGTTCTGGGTTTGTGGATGCTAAAGACTTTAATTGGATTACATAACCCCACCCCCAACAGAAAAAAAAACCTTTTCTTAACCTTATGTCAGTTTTCTTTGCATCAGCAACCACGACGTGACTCTGTATACAAACGCTGTCTAATCTAACTCTTCTAATCTCTTCCCATCTTTTCCGTCTCTTCATCTCCCCTTTCATAAGAACACAATAGCGTCTGAGGCTAAAAGCCACATCTGCTAATGAGCATCCCATCTTCGCCGTTAATCAAGAGAGCCCCAGGCTTGAGGATAGACACCAACGGCAATTAGTTTAAAAGGCATTACTTGACATTTAACTCCTCCCCGCCTTTATGAGCTGCTGAATAGCTGGCATTTGTAAGCGCCTGAAGTGTTGCCGGGATGTAATTTGGCAGCAAGAGGAGTCCGGGTCCATCGCTTCCGGCAGCTCTACAGGTGATGGAGACAGGCTGCGGGGTCAGAGAGACCAGACCAACAGCCTGGCACTCCGTAATTGGCACAGGGCTGAGGAAAAAATCCAAACAAGCAAATAAACAAAATAATATTGTAGGTTTTGCAGAAGCATAGAAACACAATCCAGAGGAATTGTAGATGGATTTCTTAGGCAATAAAATGGTGAAGAAAGAAATGACCATTAACTCTGCCCTCAACCAATCAGTCTGGATTCTGATGGATCATTCATTCATTCATTTATTTATTCATTCATTCATTCATTCACTAACTCACTGCATTCCAACTGGGTGAAACTTCTACTGTACAAAAGGGTTCTTCTTGAAAAGCCTTATGGAACTCTTTCTGAGACTGTGGGGTTCCACCAAATGGTTCTCGATAACTCTCTGACATTCAAGAAATCAAGATCAATTCTATCAAGCACCATGTATTGTTCTGTGTAATTTGTCCTTCCGAGGGAACCCTTAAAATTTTTCTATCAGACAGAAAGCTAACTACTCTGGGCCCTTGAGCAAGGCCCTTAAACTTCATTGCTCACATGTATAAAATATATGTATGTAAGTCGCTCTGGATAAGGGCGTCTGCCAAATGACATAAATGTAAATGTAAGTGAATTCTAAGAATCCTTGAGGAACCCATTTTTCCAATGTTTCATAGAGGTAAACACTTTCTTGCAGGGTTCTACATGGAAACCTCAAACTTAAAAGTTCTCAAAAGGAACAACCAAAAAAAATCTAACTGATTTTAAAAAGTTTCCTTTAAGAAATCTAGACAAAAATGTTCCATCTTGCACCATTTTAGTGTTCTAGGGTTTGTTCCCCTGACAGAACTCTGAAAGGCCATAACTACTCAAAAAACCCTTGAGGAACTCTCAAAAACACTTTGTTCAGTGTTCAACATTGAAACATCGAAAGGTTCCCCTAGAAGGACAATCAAAAAACTTAAATGTTTCTCCATTTTTTTGAAGAATGTACACTGGGGAAAAAGTCTGACATTCAAGAAATCTAGACAAAAATGTTCCATGTAGCACCTTTTAGTGTTCTACTGTTTGTCCATATGAGGGAACCCTAAAAGGTTTCCTATCAGAAAGAAAGCTTAGAAGCCATAACTATTCAAAGAACCATTAAGGAACCTTTGTTCTAGGGTTATGCATATCTTAATGGCTTTAAAATGTCTAAGAATGTACACTCAGAGAAAAATGTCTAACAAGAAATCTAGATAAAAGTATTCCATCTAGCACCATTTACTGTCCTACAGTTTGTGTCTCTGAAGAAACCCTTAAAAGTTCCATGGTTCCTGCCAAAGAGAAAGCTTTTTCCTCTGGTTGATAGAAGAAAACACCATGTTGTACATGGAAGATTGTCTTGATCATAACGAGTCCACATTGTGTTCCTTTCAACACCTGCTAATGATAAAAGATTCTTCTCATTGGTTCTTTTAAGCACTTTAAGAAGTATCAAACATCCACTTTTCCCCCACCTGCCTTTTAAGAAGACCTAGTGCTGGATAATGGTCCCCATTTTCCACAGTGTGTAGATGCATGTTAGAGGTCACCTGACATTGGTTCCTCCACGTGTTTGAAACACATTTTCTTTCATCTCAGCAGATTGTGGAGATGGTCGGACACTACTCTCTAACCTTCTCAAATTGGTAAAGATCAGATTTTCACCTCCATCCTCTCCAGATATACCTTGAAACATTTTAAGGTGCGTTTTGGGGCATGAAAATCAAAACACAGGTTTAAAAGAAGAAGAAAAGTGAAGAGGTCAGAAAACATTTATGAGATGTGTATAATAGTACTCAAGGATGTGTCAGAAATATAATAACCAAAGTAATACAGGGACCACACACTCACACACACACACACACACACAAGTTTCAAGCTGAGCTGTAAAAGAGAGATAAGCATTTCTCCATTTTGGTAACAACATAAATATGTAATTTATTTTCTGATTTAATGCAAAGTTTGACTTGTAATTATCTTTAGCTTTAATTAGCAACTTAATCCTGTGTTATCTTGTATCGTGTTATAATTATTGCTGATTGTCATGACAGCTGTGGCAAGTAACATGCCCATTTTTGCTACTTGTGCTTTAATTAGCATATGTTTTCTAATTAGCATATGATTAGCATGTTTCATGACTGATGCTGATTGGCTGACAGGGGTATGTCATGTTCATGTATTTACACAAGAATCTGAAAGCATCAATAAGGACGTAGGCTCTGGTCTGAGAAATTGTTTTCCTTTTAAAGTGACAACAATCAAGCTAATGCTTAAGGGTTTTTCGGTTGTCCCATTCAGGGAACCTTAAAGGTTCTACAGAGCCCTTTAAGAACCTTTAAGCGACCTTTGAAGAATGATTTTTTTAAAGAGTCTACCAAGAGCTTAATGCTATGCTAGTTTCTAAGTAGAACCCTACAGCAGAAGGATTTACAGGAAGCTAAGAATCCATGACTATCAATGAAGAACCATTTTATTATTTTCTTCTTAATAGTTAGACCAGTTTGTATCTCTCACACCACACCAGATACACTAAAGAGGGGTTCTAGACCTATTGAAGGGTTTATTGGATAATTAAAGGTTGTACTATTTTCAAAAAGTTTGTAAGGTTCTACATAGAATGTCCAAGGGTTCTAATTTTACTATTCAGCTGTGTAGTAGTGTACTACATTCATAGAACTGGCTCTCTTTTTAGGAAGTTAAGAACCCTTAATTATCCAAAGCCCCTTAAAGAACCTCTTTATTATTTTCTTCTTGATAATTAGAAAAGTTATAAGTACACTCAGGTACACTCAGAGAAATAGAAATAATAGTTATAGCGTTCTTTAGTACTTGAAGGGTTTATTGTATAATTAAAAATACTCAAATGGGTTCTACTTGGAAATTATTCTACATGAAAAACACTTTGTTGCGGAGTTAGAAAGTATTTAACGGTGTAAAGGTTTTTGCTTTAATCTCCGTTTTGGTAAAAAGGGTTCTTTGGATGGTTTATAGACTTGGGTAGAACCATGTCTACTATAAGACCCCTTGAGGGTTCAGTGCAGCTCAAAATTCTACATGATTCTTCTTCTCTAGCTTGGAACCTGTTAAAGGTCATTTTCAATAATTATAGGTGTAGATTTTTTTATCTTGGAAAGCTATAATTTCTGTGCTATTGTTACCATGGTAATGCCATTGTTAGCAGTGATAGAAGTGTTAGCAGTGGAGTGATCTATAACGCAGGTGGCGGTTCCTCAGATTTACGGCTTGGAGTGATGTATGGGAGTCGACACGCTGACTGCAGGTTCGTTTGACCTCACGAGTCTCCTGTGATGTGACGCTGATGGATCTCCGGCTCACGTCACCAACGCAAATCCATTTTTTTGACATGTGTCCATCATGCAGGACTCATTTGAATCTATGCTCAGGCTTATCACTGAGGATGCTAGTGATGCTAAGCTGATCAGTAAGTTAATACGGAGGTTCTGAATTTGAGCACAGTTTAATCTACGTGAGGCTAGAGTTTGGAGAGAAGCAACGTTGTGGCAGGAAAAGCAGATTCAGAGAAATGAGGAGTGATGTAAACAACAGCAGCTTCCTGTTTACGCCGCATTGCTTAACAGTGAGCAGAACAGACAGAGTGCAGCGCAAAGAGGATTTAAGTGCTGAACAGGTTTGGAAACAGACATTTACCACCGAACAAGCAGCAAGAAAAACAAACAAGCAAAAACATTTATGTAGGAAATAGAAGATTGTTCCAATATATTTTTCTTCATTTTTCTACCACTCTCCCTTTTTGGGGAACATACTATAAACTTATAAAGTAAATAACGGAGACACAAAAGAGGAGGAAAGCAACAGTGATAGATAGATAGATAGATAGATAGATAGATAGATGAAAGGAGAAAAAATCAATTTATAGCAAAATAAAATTATTCTTTTATAATCTATTATCTATTTGTATGGACATTTAAGGCCAGAGGAAAAAAGGAAAAACAGGAAACCATAATCTAATAGTATTCTACTATAAGGCTAATGAATCACTTGAAATTTTATCTTTTTCTTTTTAAATCAATTAATAGCGTTCAACAGATTTCATTTAAGTGCTCAGATATCCAGATTTGTCACTGCGGCAGTTTTGCTGCTTTCTGGTGCCAAAAAAATTGTGCTGGAGTGCTGTGATTATAAGCTCCGCCCCCCAGGAAACAAGCCCAGGTGCTAAATGTGCTGGTGTAGCTGAGTGTTGAACAGAACATGGAAAAGCATTACATCATAAATTCTAAACAACAATCATGTTCCAATATGCAAATGAAGGTTTATGCATCACCAGCTGTGACTGGCCAAAACCTGAAATGTAACAGGAAATAAAACCTATTTGACCTGCAGGTTCCTGATGATCTTCTGCTCTTCTTCCTCATTCGTACTTCAGACCACGGATGGAGAGCACATTATCTGCTCAAGTGTTCCATGGGGATGGAATCGATAACTCAGAGCTTTGTCTTTGTGTCCACACACACACACACACACACACACACACACACTTGCTGCTTACACACTTTTTTGTGAAGACTGGTGCAATCCTGCTGGAATCGATGTTCTGCGATTGATCTCTCTGATGAGTCTCTCGCTGCGTCACTGAGTCTGTTAGCAGTCAGTGATCACAAAGCTGGACAAGACGGCTGCTCAGCAACACACACACACACACACACGCACACACACACAGAGTTTATGATCATTACTGAAGTCCTTGACAACCACACAGACCCATAATGAGGTTCCTCAGAGCTCCTTAATCAATGCACATCTCTCCATCTTTTATTCCGGAGAAAAATATAAACGTCATACGCGGAGCCCGAGCGCAATTCACAGATCTATCAATAACCCGATGACACGAGCGGTTTTGTTCTTCTGAGTCCTGTGGCATTTAAAACAAGCTACAGAAAAAAAGAGAAAGTTCTCACACACGTCCTTTAGAGAGCAGAATGAGTTTTTTAAAGGTTAGCTGCTGCTTTTCCTGCACATTGCTCTTCATCACACTTAAGGCTGGCGTCCCACCCGGCTTCCTGACATTTATGTAAGCAAAAATCTGCTCGCTGTGATTTATATAGGCAGGGAAAAAAACATTCGGGAGTCATGCAGGAAGTTTGTGAGGGAGCAGTACATGTGGAGGGCGGGGAGGATTTGCAAAAAGTTTTTAAAATAATAAAAAAATTAATAAAAAGTTAATAATAATAATAATAATAATAATAATAATAATAATAATAATGATGATGATGATGATGATGATGATAATAAACAAAATAATAATAATAATAATTATCATCATCATCATAATTTGGTGTAACATAATAGTCTTGCAAAATATTTCCTGGGGGGAAAAACCCTAGGAAATAATAATAATAATAAACAAAATAATAATAATAATAATAATAATAATAATAATAATAATTATCATCATCATCATAAATTTGGTGTAACACAATAGTCTTGCAAAATATTTCCTGGGGGGAAAACCCTAGGAAATAATAATAATAATAATAATAATAATAATAATAATAATAATAATAATAACTTTCTATATTTTTCTCTGTTGTAAAGATGTGGTATTTTGCGAAATAAAGAAAGTAAAAAAAAAGTTATAACATCAGTAGAAAACACTACAAGCACAAAATCCATATTTTAAATTATAAACAATGTAAAGCTTGAAAAAAAAGAAAAAAAGAGAAAAAAATCCCACAATACAACAAAAAAGGAGTAAAGCAGCTACACCTCATTATTTTTTTAAAGTGTTTTTTAAACGATGGTGAATTAAAAAGAGTTAAAAATGTCCTACATGACATACACTTTGAAGAAGACCTGAAAGACTTTCAATACATTTACACATGAATTCATAAAAAAGTGAATAAAAAACAGCCAAAGATGTGTATTTTAAAACATATTTGAATTGTTTTGTGCTAGCTTTGAAATTTGCTAATGAACTGTAACGTTCTTCATGAGCTCGTGTTTGTTTCAAGGTGTCCTGCTTTCATGTAAAGCAGGAAATTATTTACTGGCTAATTCCCCTAAAGATCAAGGGCTTATTTCAGCCTTCCGTGTTTTTCAGGAGTCTTTGATCTGATTCAGGGCTGCGGCGTTTGGTAGCCTTGATCTTCTAAAAATGGCAAAGTCGAGGCATTGTACTGCATTTTGTTTGCAGAACCATTAACGTTATACAAGCAAACATGACTTTTACCCTTTATCACCCCCCAAACACACACACACACACACAAACACTCATTCTGCCTCTCTGAAACATTTAATTTCTCCTGTTTGTCTTTGTGCCAGTGTCTCCTTTCAGATGAGCCATGAGTGATGGTGGCCATGACCGTGAACTCGCTAATGTTCAGCTTCATCTTTCTCTGAGATCGCTGAGACTCGTTTGTGTAGCTGATGGATAAAATATGAGAAATATGTTAGCGTGAACACTCTTATGACTGCTTATGTAGACTCTGATTCTGGCTTCTGATTGGTCAAAAGTTTCTAATTAAATGTAAATTCCAGGTTTAAACCAATGCTCTAATATGGGATGGTTTCTATAGTAACAGCTCGTTCACGGGGACATGTGTTAATGCCGAACGCTCCACATAAATGGATTTAAAATGTCATTCAGAGAAAATCAATGAGTACAACGTCCATTTAGCGACATGCCTGAATCGTTGTCATGGCTATGACAGCAGGAGAACCGTGATTAAATGTTTTAGACCAGTTCTTTACGATCATAGAAAAAAAACGAAACAGACAGCCAATCAGAAATAAGTATTTTCTTTGTCTTTTACAATAACATTAGCATGTGACATGCTGAAAACATCACGTAAACTGTAGTAACAGCATTGTTGCTTACCTATGAGATAATAAAAAGTTATAACATGGCGTTCTAAATGAGTTTTGATATTTCAACTCAGTTTATTTGATTTTTTAGAGATCACTGATTTTTTTCTCATGTCCTAGCTAGCCATTTACTTTATTCCTCCGTTACTTAGCATGCGCACTTGCTCATGTCATTCGCTAAGGAAAACAAATGAGTGCTTTTAACAGTCCACAGCGTATGAATTGCAAATAGTTTCGGCCATTGATCTTTCCATTCAGTCAACAGTCGCGTTCGAATCAGTGAGAGACGGAGATTAATCTGGGATGCCGAGTGTGTAACTTGGTGCGACCTCGTCTGTAATTGTCTCAGGGGAAAAATGGGAAGAGAAAGGGATCATACACTTAACTTTGGATTCGTGCACATTTCCGTGTTAAATGGGAAGAGCGACGCCTTCCTGACCCACGCCACATGAAATTAGACATCAAACGCCTTTGTCACAAAATGAACTGCTGTTTTGCATGGTAATTGAAACGAATCCCAACCGACCAGCAGGAAGCCAATTAACTTTTCTTTCCACTCTGAATGGTTGGCACTGGGGGAGTCATTTACTGCCTCTGTCCTGATAAATGAATGCTCATGTGCATATGATGTGTCTCTTTCTCTCTGTCGCTCTCTCTCTCTCTCTCTCGCTCTCTATTTTTTTTCTCTCTTTTAACTCGCAGGCCTTTTTCTTGATTTATGTCATGCAGTTAGTGTTGGCATGCCATGTCATTTGCATCCTTGTCCTTCCAGAGCTAGCTCTTTAAAACAAAACATCACTAATTCATGTTAGCAAATTTGCTCGCGTTTGGTAAACAGCAATCAGGTCATGTCCTCTGCATCATGCCAACACGCATCACACAAACTTGAGGATGGTTTTTGTTTTTTAACTCTTTTAATCTATTTTTTTCCAGCAACCAAGGCATTCATTAAAATTCTAGCTAGAGTTTAACAGTTGAAATTGGTCTTTGTACCTGGATAATGTAGCTAGCTAGCACTGATTTAGCACAAACGTGTCTTCCAACCTTTTCACTAAAAAAAAATTCACTTACTTTTTTAACTGCCAAGACCAAATTTGAAAACCTTGACCAAAAATCAAATGCTAAACTCTATATTTTTCTTTAAATATTCAATCTAGCACTTATTAATCATAAATGTCTATAAAAAAAATCTACTTTCACAGTAGCTTTAGCATAAACGTAAATAAAACATACATCTTTAAAGGTGCACAGTAGAGGTCCTAGCTAACAAGATTTTCTAGCTACAAAGACTACGTTTTCAAATTTTGACTTGGAATCACATGCTAAAATTTGGATATTTTTGCCCAGTATTTAAAAGTATTTTTTTCTCTCTTGTTTGATGTAATCAGTGAATAGGAGGCTTTAATATAGGGTGAATTAGCCTAATGTGGGACAATTCAGGGTAAACTTTACGTTCAGGGTAAAATTCACACCATGAAACATAATACTTAGTTAATAGGTGTCCCACATTAGGCAGTGTCCCACATACCGGGGCTTTAATTCCAGGATGCCCCTCCTGTTTCCATTGGATGAGTAATTAAACATGAACCAATTATCCAAATGATCAAGCAATTGATCTTTCAACACCTCAGCTATGTTTGATGATGATGAGGCTGAAAAGGGAGGTGTTAAGAAGGGTAAAGATTGCTGCAGTTAGCTTCATGTGTATACAGTGTATCAGTTAATGCCCCATAGAAAACCTTGAGTAAATATAATCCTATCTAGCTAGCTAATCCCAGGGCAGGTGTAGTTTAGCTACTCACAAAACAGCTAAATGCATTCAAGCGAACCTTTCAAACATCTAATTATTCGGGTTGGTTTGTAAAAATGATGGCACTGGTGGCAATATTTACAAAAAAAGATGGATTTAAGATTCTGATCCTGTGCATTGAAAATGAACAACTCATTCATTTCTTAGATTCAATGAAAACAGTGCTATGAATTTTGCTCAAGAGAAAGGTCTTGATTCCAGGATGCCAGAAATACCCCCTTTTCCATCGGATGAGTGATTAAGCATGAACCAATGAGCTAAATTACTGAGCAATTGACCTGTCAACACCACAGCCATGCTCGATAACGATGTGGCTGAAATTATGTGGGGGGTTTTGTAGCGGTTGGGGGTACAGATTGCTGCAATTAGCTTAATGAGTAGATGAAGCTTCAGCCAATGCCCCCTGGACCATTTCCACTTATGGCCTGGTTCTGGTGTGTGCCGGCAGATGCCAGACCTTATTACCTTGTTAGTGAATCAGACTTTAACCTTAATTCTAGTTTCTTAATAATTTTAATGGAAAAATAGCATCATAATATGATGAGTGGTACTTTTTATTTTCAGAATATTTGCAGTTGAAGTATCTAGTCCTTCTTGGGAATAATGATATATCAAATAAATAAATAAATAAAAGCACTATTCAGATTTTTGGTTCTTACTCATTTGTATAAAAGTTAGAAGATTATTCAGATCTTTCTGTGTGAGCTGGATAAATAAATGTGAGTCCAATTTTGTCTGCCATTTGCCAGATGGAGGACACAAATTGAGCTATTCTGTTGTTAGTCTCCATCTACTGCATCATGAAAGCAAAGAAGCAAACACATCATGCAGAGTTAAGCTCAGAGTAAGTCATATGTGTTTTTCTTGCCCTGATGCAGTAGATGAAAAATAAACACTGGCGTGACTGATGTGCGTCCCTCTTACATTCCTGAGCTTATTTTCTTGCCATTAGTACCTTGCGAGATTGCTTAATGTTTCATTGTTATTCGGCATAAAGACTTGTCATCAGACTATGAGAATAGTGAAGGCTACACCAGGGGGCAGAGCTTTCTTTACAAAGTCTCACAGTTATGGAACATCCTTCCAATTAGTGTTCAGGGCTCAGACACAGTCTCAGTGTTTAAGTCTGGGCTGAAAGCATATTTGTTTAGTCAAACCTTTTGTTAATAGGTTTTTTCTGGGTTGAAGGAACAGATTTGGAGGTTTCTTGGGCATAGCGTGTTTTGGCAAACTATAGTACCAGAGTTTTTTTAATATATACTATATACCACTATATATATATATATATACATACCAGTGACCACTGGTTGGAGTTCTCATCACTCGGAAATCATTTGCGCCTGCCCGTAAACATAAACGAGAAAAAAAATGAGAAAAATACCTATGGATTTGCTTTTAATAATGACCAGTTTTGCTACAATGGCTTAGGCCTAAAATTGCTATGATAGCTTTAGGACTGAAATTGTCACAAATAGTTTTGCACTCAAGTCTCCATCAGTGAACAGTTGCTAACTTCAACAAAATAGACTTCAATGTTAAAACTATAATGAAATTCCTGTGACGAGACAGCACACAGTTATAGAGGTGTGTTATTTGTAATCGCACTATCCGGTGTGGTCCAGATGAGGATGGGTTCAATTTTGAATCTGGTTCTTCTGAAGGTTTCTTCCTCATGTCCTCTGAGGGAGTTTTTTCTTTCCACTTCTGGCTTGTTCATTAGGGGTACGTACGTTTATAAATTAAAAGTTTATACCTGGAGTTTCTATATTTCTCTAAAGCTGCTTTGTGACAATATCCAGCGTTAAAATGATATACAGATAAAATGAAGATAGAATTGAATTAAAGCAAAATTCAGTTCTAGCTCTTATATTTAACATTTAACAGTTATATTTAAAAAAAAAAAAAAAAGAATCGCAAGGTCCTTGACCATAGCAGTAGCATCATATGTTGTTGACAAAACAGTACTTATATCATCATTAGTAAATCAGCAGCGCTAGTTAATTTGAATAATTTTTCTTGCTAGATTACCATTTATGACCATCATGCAGCGCACATGACCCTAAAATATTTGATAACACTTTACAATATGGGTGAACAAATAATCATATATTAATTAATGAACTAATGCTTACTTGATGATTAATTAATACATGAGCTACTACTTAGTGCAACATGAAGAGTTTTCATTAAAACACAACAGAATCATGTGTACACAGCCATTAATAAATGTAAGTGTTAAGCATTAATAAACTGTTTTGGATTCTGTAAATTAATAGAATTTATATAATTAATTGCAGGAATAATTACAATTGTGATCATTTGCACTATGAAGGGTTTATTTGGTGACAGTGCAGAAAATTTTAAAAGTTAAGTTTGATTTATTGCCTAGAATTTTCACTTTTATAATGAACACATAACCTTGTACTCTAAATTGCCCATAGGTGTGAATGCGAGCGTGTGTGGCTGTTTGTCTGTGTTGGCCCTGTGGTGGACTGGCG
>JAQQZU010000013.1:11712009-11752768 GCA_030068025.1 Parauchenoglanis punctatus | reverse complement strand
AAAAATAAGTGACATGGTGAGGTTTTCTGAAAGTAAGGAGATGTTTAGTTAACTAAAAAACAGATAAAGCTGTAACTTTAAGTTTTCCGACATCTTCAGGACCGAGGAGTTTATGTTTCTTTGCAGTTTCTCAGTAACATGACAAACTGCATCTATTTTTTTCTTACTCACATGTAAGGACAAGATGATAATAAAATAAATGAGTATAAATGACAAATAAGTAACAAGTAAAAACAAATTCTAGAACGTAAACAGATAATCAATACTAAGTAAAATGAAATACAAATTTAGATCAATTAAATGAAATCATAAATATTAAGTATACAGTATACGCAATTGAGATCAAATGAAAGACATTAATGAATAATAGCAAACAAATACGTTCAAATCACTAAGGAGTCATAAATAATAAACTTCTGCTGTGTACACAAGGCAGTAAGAAAAATGGTTTAGTTCTGTATAAACCTTGGATTCCTGAATCTGCTCTCTGTTGCGGGGTTTTACGGCTGTGCAGTCGAGGAGATGCTTAACGTTCCCCACCTGGCCGTGTCGGAATAAATAGCTTGGCGGTGACGTGTTAGCCGAGGGCGACAGTTAGCGTGAGCGGGCCACTAAAGGTCAGCTGTGCGCTTCACTAAAGAGAGCTGAGCTGCAAAATACTCTCATTATTCCGGCCGATGGATTTGGAGCCGGCGTGAACTCTTCATGTCTGCTTTCTGCTCACTTCTACACTTCCACTTTTAACAGAAATAGCAATTCCGAGTAGATTTAATAAACAAAAGGTTTGACGTTCGGAGCTGCCGACTCAGACGGAAATATAAAACGATGTTGGCGTCATTAGATCTTGATAACTATGTGTTTAGACATCATTGAATTTAATAACAGTTATAGGCTGAAAAGCATCTATATTGATAAGATTGTGATTAGTAGATATTTCTGCTAATTTAGCTATTTATGTGGAGTGAAATGATTTGTTTTTTGGTGAATGTTTACAATGTTGTACAATGCAACCTGTTAGCTCTCTGTGGAGCAAAACCTGCACAAATTCACTGTTAGAGATCCCAACGAAACCATTTCAAAATCTTTCTTCATTCATTATCGTTTCTTTCTTATGCAACCGCACGTGAAACAGCCGAGTCTGGTTCAGGTCCATTTCATACGGAATAACCATACGCAAACGGAATGGATCGGAGGAAAGAGTTTAAAATATAGATACCCTGACAAATGATCTTCAATTTCACAATCCAATTTAAGATCCATGGTCTAGGATGACCGTGAATTGTTGCAGATTGTTTGTGAAATGTCAATTCCAAAAATGACCTTCAAAAATGTCGACACGCTACTTGGCACAGAGGATTCTGGGAAGTGTAAACCGGCTCCTTAAACGTGCTCATTCTAATACGTTATCTGTAAGGAGAAGGTTATTTAACATGTATAGAAATAAAGGACTCTCAATTGTCAGAGCTTTTTAACAGTCAGAGGAAAAGCGAGTTAGCGTTAGCAAAAACGCTCATTACATGAAAAACTTAATGAGTTCAACATGATAAACATGTGATAGCATTTAGGACGATTTAGGAGTATGGTCAAGCAAGTCTTTACTGTCCTGTTTTTCTTTGTAACTTCAAAAGGTTTTCTGACGTTTTCAGGAAGAGGAGATTCTTTGTGCTTTCTCAGTCACATGGTGAGCTGTTATATTTGTTGTTGTTGTATTCATATAACTTCAGGGAGAAGACAGTTTTCTTGATTTTTTGGGGGAAAACACAAATAGAAAACTTAAATACTCAAAATACTAACTAAACCCAATGCTAGCTCAGTGCTAACAGCAGGTTGTGAGTTTAAATCCCAGCACAGACGCAGAGCTGCTGTTTGACCCTTGAGCAAGTCTTTAATTCTCAGATTCTCCGCTGTAAGCTTGGCTCGGATTGCGCCTACGGTCCTTTGGATGAAATTATCCAGCAAGCAAATTAACTTAATAAGACAAACATCTGTCGCTGAGTTGTGGGTTTGGTAGTGTGTGCTCAGTCCTTGTACCAGTCCATCTGTAGGCTGGATATAAAAGAAAAAATTAGCCAATGGGAGATTTTGGAAAATATTAATGTCAAACCGGCTCAGATTGATAACCAATACCCATGTTCCAACTCAGACTTGTTGCATGCTGACTGACTCTGAAAGCGCACATGACCTTTCCATCACGCAGTCTGACACAATCCAGATATGAGCTGAACACAGCCAGAGCACTGCTTACGTCTCGAGACAAATGCCTTCTAGCATTTTCCATGACAGAACTTCAGTGAAAAGACTGAATTTATCAGAGTCACGATGAGATCCCAGTGCTAAGCTTTCTTCCCTCTCCGACTGTGAGATCTGAATGCTGACAAACACGTAACATGCCAGCAGATATATTAAAGAGAAAAGCAAAGGGTATAGCGGATTTGGGGGATTAGGTTATTGGAGGAGGTGCTGAGTGCTGAGCTGGTATAGCCGTATAGCGCTCCGTAGGCCGAGTCGCCGATCCTCATCACAAAGCAGAGCTGTCAGTGCTAACATGTTTCAGAGTATGGACAAAATAAATCAAATAAATCATATAAGGCATCTATAGGATCCTGAGCATGAATTTATTTAAAGAGTAAGCATGTCATTTGTGTCATCCCATTTAGAAAGTTGTATGTAAAGTAATTGCATGTAGGGTATCTATGATTATTTATTGAGCATCAAATTTGAAATGAGCTCATTTTGTGCATAATATTGTAAAATTTCCCAGTTTCCCAGTGAACATTTGTTATGTTATCTACGTTCTGTTGTGAGTAAAATATTGGCTCATGTGATTTGAAAGTCTTTTAGTTTTCATTTTATTCAAATTTAAATAACGTCCCAACTTTTCTGGAAAACCAGTTGTACTATAGATATAATCACATAATATAGACTGAAAGTCTTATAAATCCAGCCATCCATTATATATACCGCTTATCTGTTAAAGGTGGGGGGGAGCTGGAGCCAGTCCCAGCTGACTTCGGGGTGAGGGGCGGGGTACACCCTGAGCAGGTGTAATCTATCACAGGGCTAACACAGAGACGAACAACCATTCACACTCACATCTTTGGGCAAATTAGAGTAGCCAGTTAACCTAATCTGCATGTCTTTGGACTGTGGGAGGAAACCGGAGCACCCAGAGGAAACCCACACAGACATGGGGAGAACATGAAAACGCCACACAGAAAGACGCCAGTCGGCCAGAACCCAGAATGTTCTTGCTGTGAGGTAACAGTGCTAACCACTGCACCACCGTGCTGCCTCTAATACTAATCAATCAATCAATCAATCAATCAATCAATCAAACAAACAATTAATCATTCATTAACATATCAATGTTATTACGAAATTAGCGTGCATGCTAGTCAACTACATTTTTGTATTTACTAGCTCTATGCTAAGAAACCCTGTGAGTCATAAAATTAAATAAAATAAAATAAAGAAGGAAACATTTCATTCATTCATTCATTCATCATCATCATCATCATCATCATCATCATTATTCTGTGAAGCTGCTTTGTGACATTGTCTGTTGTTAAAAGCGCTATATAAATAAATTGAATTATTATTATTATTATTATTATTATTATTATTATTATTATTATTATTATTATTATTATTATCATTTTACATTTTTGAAAAATAATAATTTTGATTTTTTTTAAAAAAGGTTCCAAATACTAAATGGCACTCCTGTCATACAATGACTCAAATACATGTCTGAAGAGTCAGTCATGATGCCAGACTGATAGTAATGATCCGAAATTAGCCACAACATGCAAAAAAAAGTAACATTTTCTCTGGAGGTCATGTTTATAATGAATTATTAGCACATTTTAACTCAATGATTAACTCATTGATTTGATGTTAGAATGCATTCATAAGGCATTACACACATTGCTCTAATTATTTTTGAAAATGCATTATGTCAACATGCATTGCACTAGAAGTAATTTTCATAACACATTAAAATACAAAGACCAAAATTACACAGCCACACTTTTATTTTTTTTTGTCTTTAATAACATTTTAAAAAAGTACTTCCACACTTTGTCAATTTAGTGCTTTATAATTACTTATTGTGACAGATAAAACATTAGAAATGCCACTAATTTGATAAAATAACAAAAGATAAAAGAAATCTGACTAAACATTGCTATTAACTGTAATGGATTTTTCACTAATAAGTATAACAATGAGTATAATTCCTTATGAATTCATTATACCATGTTATGAATCTTATGAATATTCATAACTCATTATACATCTAGCCTTCATAGAAACCATGAATAGTGATACTTGCATTACATTCCAAGTTATCAAGAAATGACTTGCTTGTCTATGCTTGTGTATACTTACAAGATGCATTATTAGAGTTTATAGAAACGGTTACATGGCATTATAAGCACATTCTACAACATATTCATTATTCATTATACACATGGCCTTCGCAAAACATGAAAGAAAAAGCAAACAAACAAACAAAACGAAACGAAAATGAAAAACCCTCTTGCTTTAACCTTCACACCCGACGTAACACATCCTCTGAAAGCAAAAACTGCTAAACTCCGTAAGATTCTGACTCAGAAATAAATAATCTAATTCCCCTTCTTTACATGCTATAATAATTTTGTGCAAATAGCATTTTAATGGTTTCTAACTTTATCTCTCAGCACCAGGATAAATAATTCATTCGCTCACTCCACAGCATGGACGATACTGAGAGCTAAAGAACGAGAGAGGGATAGAGTGAATCAGCACGCAGACAGAAATAAAATCACTTCCTACAAATCCTGTATTCATAATACATTATAACTGCAGGTGAGACATTATAGAAAATACGATATGTACTATTGGTAAGACGTTCTGTAAAAGCTGTATGTAAAATGAGTTATCAATACATTCGTAAGGCTTTATACGCACCATTATAATTGTGCGTTAAAAGGCATTACAGTTTATGGCATTTATAAAGCTGTGCTTATAACAACTTATATCAAGCTGTATGAACCTTATGATGCAATATGCAAAGTGGGGCTTGGTGATCTATAACTATGTTGTATATACTATTTATAAAAGTATTACTAAGCACCATCATTCGTAATGCGTGACAAGTGTTATAGTGCATTGTGATGGATAATTGTGTCTTATAAATGCATTATATGAAAATGTTCATAGTTTGTGAAAGGTGTGACTTAAACATCATAAAAAATATATAAAAAATACACCCTAAAGACATAATGCACTATAACACATGCTATAACACCTATACCAGTTATAATGTATTACAACATACACATTGTCTTTCTCCAAAACACTTTTTTTTAAATCTTGTGCACATAATTCATTATAAATACATTTATGACATATTTAATTACATTACATGAATATAGCAAACATTGTACAGTCCATTATAATACTACTTTATAATCATTACAGTTACATACATAATATATAATGCATATTACATTACATAAAGAATTAGGCTATAATTGTTCACTACTGTACCACAATCTAAAGTACAATGTGTAACAACATACAAATTGGCTTTCTGTGAAACACATATGAATCATGTACTTATAATAATGCATAAGGTGTTATATATTATGGTGTATAACACAATAATGTGTTATTTACGCTGATTCTATGCAGTAATACCCTCATGCACTATGAGGTATGATGCATGTAACTCTACTTTGCAGCAACTACGAAGGCTTATAATTCATAAGGTGTAATGAATGCCATAATATAAAACAGTATCGATATATTTATAACAAGCATTATAAGGTATCATATGTTACATGTAGCACATTCATCATGCTATAGTATCAATAACAGTATCAGTAACATAGTATCAATACATTTATAATGTGCTGTGAATACATTATAACTATATGTTTATAAACTCATCGACTTTATGAAATATAATTCATATACTGTATACCAATCATATATAACAGTGTCAGTTAATTTACATCTTATGCATTACAAAGTATCATGTATGCCATATAACATAGCATCAGATATTGATCTTATGTGACATTAAGCGGTTATACACTAATAATATACGAATTATTTTGCATGCAATGCAGGTTTGGCATAATACATAAGGTATTCTATATGCTATATAATGCAGTATCAGTTTATTAGGCATTATAAGGTATTGTATCTGCTCTATGACACCATATCGGTTTGTTTATAATTTATGTTAGGCAAAATAAGCCATTATATAATTTATGGTAGGCATTATAAGGTATTACATAGGCCATATCACACAGAATCACTTTACTTATAATGGTCTATGAATACCCTATTTTGTATACTAGGATGTTGTGAATGTTTTATCTTTTGTTATTAAGGTTCAAATCTCTGCTCTTTACCTCAATGTTATTATTTTATTCGAATATTTGAACGCTGTTTTTTTTTTTTGTGGAGTAATTTGTTCAGCCATTAATTTAATGGAGCACTCACGGCCTTCCTGCCAGTAACTCAACAATTACCAAAAATGTCTCCAAGGCAGAAGAAGTAACCTTTCACACAGCAGGTAGAAGAGGTATAATTTGTGTAAGGTGTTATTTATAGCGTTAATTCATCAGGAACAAATTTGCGATCATCAGACTACCAGGATGCCGCTTTGGATTCATCCACTGAAGAAGGAAAAATAAATCTGCTGTCACTGAGTACAAGTCTGAGCGATGGATGGATTGGTTGTGAGTTGGTAAATGCTGAAATAAGAAAAGAATGACTTATGTGACCTTTGTAACTGTGGGGTGGTGGAACCTCTCTGAGCAGCTGATTAGCTGAAGCTGTGTGGGTTTTAGCTGAGTGCTGACCTCCACCCTCCTGCAGGTGAAGAGATCTGCACTGCCGCAGGAGACATAAATCTTCTCAACATCTTCGTGTGCCATGAGCAGGAAGGAAAGGGGGTTTGTAGTGTTAACTACACCACCTAGGGGAATTTCACCCCAAGGAAATTGTTAAAACGGTTTAACCACTTGAATCCAGAAAGGTCACCCAGGCTTGAAAACACTCAACCGACCAGAGACGTGATTCCAAAACATGTATAAACGTGATTAACTATTTATTTGATTAACTATTTAATATATCACTCTGACCCAGACAGCATTAATACAGGAATAAAACGCAGGGGCAGGTAGCTGCAGGTGGAATATTGCACTGAACCCTTTAAGCCAAGTGGCCCACTAATATATACAGGAAAATAAGCCAGGAGCAGGGCTGGGGCTTACCGCGACAGAGGGGCTGGCCAAAAGGGAAAAAAGGCCTGATGCTACACACAGCATGCCGAACAATCCAAATAACAACCTGAGTGTGTACTCAAAATCAATGTTTAGTACAGAGGTCACTTATTGTTACAGGACAAAATGAACATCGGCACCATCTTCCAGCCACCCTGCACTGCATGAAGGCATCTGAAGGTGCAGACAAACTGCAACTAAAAAGCATGAATTAAACACACCCATACACACAAACGTACACAGTACATGCCAGACAGGGAACAATCACCAAGTGGAAATGGCCCAAAACTAATATTCATAACGGTGACACCAAAAGAGAATAATAAGACCTGTGTTAATTTGCATAATTCCACACTTAACACTGAGAAGTGTGGCAACATGACAACAAAACGGTCACAATATTGAGTGTGCAATGCTCCACACTCCTCATCCTCAATGGACCCCATCTTAGCTATGTAACAGACCACTAACCTATATTCAGCCAGTCGGAGGCGGGCATGTCGTTGAAGTCGATGGCGACGTAATTTCCACATCGTGAAATATTTATACACACAAGCGAGGAAAAAAAAATAATGCGCTCAATAGTTTTAGATGTGAGTAAAAAAACCCAACAGCTATTTTTTGGCGTTTGACAATCGGCATGTCCTATTTCAGAAGACACAACCCTGTTGAAATTCACACATTATGCAAGGAAATACATAGTGTGCACACATGGAAGTGTACTAAGGGAAATATGCAAATTGAGGCACAGCGGCAGGCCTCTATAGAAATCAAACAATTTAATCAACAACATTGGAAGAGAAACAAAACTAAGGATGAGACAAAGTTTAGCATGCGAGAGCTGCAAATGCAAAAGAATTACTCAGTAGTGACAAAGCCTAGAGACTTGAACATAAGCAAAGCTGCCTCAAGCAGGGAAAGATGCTGCTCCGTATCAGCAGCAAAGAACCGAGTCCACTACACGGCAAAGAAGCAGAAGCAGAGGTACATATAACAATGATGACTCATGCTGTAAACATACAGTGCAGGAATATGGAAGAAGGGGATATCTTATTCTAGGGAAAACAAATCGTGGAGAGACGTAGTGATTTAAGCAGCCACGCCGAACTGCAAACCACACCACCACCACGCAAGCCGGGTTTCCTGTAAGGGCTGGGAGTGGTGGAGGACGCACCTCCAGGAAACAGACCCCGTCCTGATGAGAAGGCCCTGTCCAGTAATTCAGGAGTCCGGTGATCAGCAAATCCCACACAGAGAGAGGGAAACTCTAATCTGCCATATTCTCAACACTAAGAAGTTCTTAAAATATTTACTCTGTATAAAATATTTACATTTGTGAGATGATCTTCACCAACCTGAGTTCTCAAATGAACAAATTACACACATGACAATATCATAAGTCAGGATACATAACACATTATAACTACAATTGAGACTCTTGTACAACCATTTTAATCTTATAAATCTTATTTTTAACTATTTTATTTTTTATTTGGTACTTGCTATATAACTCACATAGTACCTGCTTTTATAAATGATTCATAACACCTTATAGCTCATACATAGGACATTATATTGCTATAAGGTAACAGTTTGAACTGAAAACTTTCTTTATGATGTGTGATTTTTGTCTGCAACCCCAATTTCGACATGATTTGTGTATGTTAGCTTTACCTTTCAAATACAATGAGATGAAATTGTACTTAATTACTCTTTAATTAATCCGGCAAGCTTCGGCATGGGAAAGGAAAAAAAAAAAGTTAAAAGACTTGTAATTTCATCCTGCACTGTAGCTGCGCTTTTTATACTTTCTTTTTTCTTTTCTTTTTTCTTTCTTTTTTTCACACAATGACATTTTCATTCTTTGAGTTACTAAGACTTTTTTTTCCTCATTATCCCCAGAAAGGAAGGAAATGAATATTCATTGATGCACACTCTGGCATTTGCATAAAGGTTTTAATTCCATTGTAATTCTATCTCCTTTTGCAGACATAATTATTCTGAAGCGTATATAAGATATAAATTAGCCGGGCAAAAAGTGAGAAATTTTCCGTCTCGTTTCAGCACCTTGGGAGCATCCGATTAATGAAGTTTTAATCCTGGAACGAGGAGGTTTTATTGTGATTAATTAATGAGAATATGGATTAGGATGTGTAGCTGTAGAGTTTCAGAGAGAAGAGCAGGAGCCCTGTTACTGTTTCTGGGATTGAGAGTTCATGTATCAGTGTTTGATTATTGCGCAGTCAGGAGAAATCCGATCCGGCTCTTCCCGTCTCTGTGGCTTTGATATGCACTCAAGTAATAATGGATTTTTACTGTAGAGGACCAAAAATATATAACTCCCTACATTCATTCCCATAAATCTTTATAACTATAACTTTTATATTTTGATAGTGATTCCATTTTAATAATGCCTAATAAAGCTCTTATAACAGGCTATACATGAATCATTGATAACTTATAAATCATGCTTTATAACTGTTCAGAGTTTATAAAAATGCTTAGAACTAAATTAGAAAAGCATTGTAGATTAAAAATTGCTTAATACAAGTTTATTCTGAGGGATTTAGCAAGGATTATTCACTTGATTGTTTAATTGTTCAGAACATTATTAAAGCTTCATAAGTTTATAGTTTACACAAACATGGTTAGTTTTATAATATTTAAAACAATAATAATTACATTCGAAGTTCGTAAAACATCCGTAACATGTTATAATGTATTCATAACGCGTTATACTCATTCATATATAAAAATACATTGACGTTTATAGAAATGCTTATAACACATTGATAAATTGCACTGTAATATGATTTCCTGAAAATGTGACTGGTTTAATTTAATTGTTTAAAAAAAAATGATAACACTTTCTGTGAAGCTTATAACACAGTTCATAACCTGTCGTAATGCATTCATAAGGCATCAGGTTAGTTAGTGTGCCTACAACTCGACATAAGCCCAAAAATGCATTATAAACATTGCTATAAGGTGCATTTCTTGGTCATACATAATTATAATAATCATTATATATAGATATAGCTTTTATAGAAGGGTTACCAAAACAATCAAGACAGATTTATAGAAACTTTGATGTTCATAGAAAGTGTTAAAAAAAATGGATCAGTTATAATGATTTATGAATATGAATACTCGCTTTGTTCCATACACATCAGCAAAACCAGAGGCACTGAACAAGTGAATTATTTCTTCTGGGATTTTGGGAATCCAGTGCCACAGATTGTGCAAAATAAAATAAAATAAAATACACTGACTTTCTCTCTTGTGCATTTAATCAGAAATATATAACCCTAAAGACTTCCACAATGCAGAGGTTTTGATTCAGTGCACCAAGGCTTTCAGGGTTACGGAGAAAAATATAATAAAATAAAATGAAATCATAAAAAAAAACATGCTGAGTCACGCTGCTGTAACACCTCTCTTAAACTGCGAGAGGAGAGTCAGTGTTTTTGCATGACATTTATTTCTCCCTCCCTGCCCTTGCTGCATTTCCATTCTCCTCGTCTTGGCACGGCTCCTCCGGTGCTACGCTCATTTCTATCCATCTGTTTTCTCTACGCAACATCACAATAACGTCTTCATTAACATAACTCCAGCTCTGTCAAGGTCATCACCGTCCTGTCTTATTTACCGCTCACAATATGGCGGCAGGATTTTTCTAATTTTGGCGTGTTTGTGATGGGTTGTCGTAATTTTTTTTTTTTTTTGGCAAGTTTATATCCAGGCTGTTCAGGAAACGAGCAATTAATCTGCATTACGGCTAAACATGATGTGACAGACTTTGGGAAATATGCTCTCAGACGCCTGATGAAGATACTCCAGCTCTGATTAAAAGCTGCAAAACTGTTTGCTCTAATAGACGTGGTGTAAAGTGTCAGATTATCATTAAAACCAGCTATTAGGAAGTGTTTTTTTATTTTATTTCTTTATTTATTTTTTGATCCGAGCCGGCCACAGGCAGCTGCGCTCTAACTACGGATATTAAATTACTCTCCTGCTGCAGTTCTGCAACTTTCATTAAATCACTCATGATCTTCCACCGTCGCTGAAGGTCAAATTCATCTTCAATTCATAATTCACATCTTCATTGTTATTTTGAGTTAGTAATCTTTTATTTTGGGTTATTGCCTCATTATTTCAACATATTATAGCTAGTTATGATATGTATGTAATCATTTATTTAGCGCCCACACTGTGTTCTTTGTGCTCGGGTATTTTTGTATGATTTATACATGCACTCAGTAAAACTTTCTTTTTTTTCTTCCGACAATGCATTTCCAAACAATGAATGAGGATGCTATTCTATGAGGACGCTTTTGTTAGCTGTACAAACCTCTCAGACAGTGTGAGTGAAATCAAACCAAATAGCTCTGTAACTGTTTGTTTTGGTCCTCACTCGAGCATGGTCATTGTGTTGTCACCTGGCTAAAGAAGCACGTCCGTAGTCTATTGTTAGAATGTTTTTGTGCAAACCTGTGCACAAACAAGTGGTTTGATGTCAGGGTGGTTGAGGTGTTAACCCCGTACACGTAGCACCCCCACACAAACGTTTTATATATTTTAAGCAGCTCATACTGATTTTTAAACAACAAGGTGATGCGGTTTAGAAATGTTGAAGGAAAAGCATGTTCGCATGCCACTGAGTCAGATGAATGTCTGAGACACTCATGAGGACAATAATTGCAGGACAAAATGGGCGACCTGATGGGAACAAGCTAGAAAATGATGAAAAGATTTGCACTTGGTCAATAATGGCGGGAGAATAAACGAGTAACCATTATGATGCTCCCTGAGGTGTTTAGTATAACTTCATGACACTTTAGCTATCTATTCATCCATCCATCCATCCATCCATCTATTTATTTATTTATTGGTTGATTGATTGAAAATGATCATCTCTGTGAGTATTCGGATGAGCTCATGGTGGGCATAAATGTAGCCATATTGACCAAAAGCTAACAGCAATATTTAAAGAAGGACATAAAAAAGTGACATGAAAGCATGAAAAATGGATGACTTTTCAAAGATAAAAAGACAGAAATAACGGTTGTACTGCAGTAATCAGCAGCTGCCAAGATGATAAATGAGCACAGCTTCATAATTAAACAGATATGGCCGTGTACTGAACGACTACTGATGCAGAAGAAAGCAGGCCTGTTCACTCTCAGCGCTTTAGTAGTTCATATTCACAAGATAATTATTAATTATTTTTCAGCATTGTGGAATTCTGGATTCTGATTGGTCAGAAGATGTTGATTAATGCTCTGTAACAGCAGCTCTGACAATAGTGCAGATTATTAATTATACATTAATACATTCTTTCT
The DNA here is from genome assembly GCA_030068025.1 of Parauchenoglanis punctatus. Lineage (NCBI taxonomy): Eukaryota > Metazoa > Chordata > Actinopteri > Siluriformes > Auchenoglanididae > Parauchenoglanis > Parauchenoglanis punctatus. The sequence continues at coordinate 11,740,143 of JAQQZU010000013.1, read as the reverse complement.
AATTTGTTATCCTTTCTAGAGAAACAGCTACTTGGTGGATTGTACACATAAAGAAAGCTAATGCAGTTCAGTACCTTAATGTAAGAGTTACACACACAGCTGTATGTTTCAGCAAAGCCAAGGGACAGACACCAACTTAATGAAATTGGGAAAAAAAATTTATAAAGGACATTAGCCACTGGATGCTGAGTAATTTTCTCCTACTTAATTCTGACAAGACAGAAATACTAGTATTAGGACCGCATGCAGCTAGAATAAGCTTTCTGATTACAGGGTGACTCTGGATGGCCTTTCTGTTTCACTGTGTACCCCAATAAAAGCCCTTGGTGTGATTATTCACTCCAGTCTCTCATTTCAAGCTCATGTAGTTCATGTTTTTGCTCTAGCTCTAGGTTAGATTATTGTAATGCCTTACTGTCTGGCTGTTCTAATAGGTGCATAAACAATTTCCAGTTAGTACGGAATGCTGCAGTAAGAGTATTGCAAATTTGGCTCCCAGTCAGTTTTGCAGTATAAAATATATTACTGTGTATTTATACTACTATTTAGCGGTATAAAATATTACTAATTGACTTATAAAGCACTGAATGGTCTCAGACCACAGAACCTTATCAAACGTTTGGTCTTTTTTAATGCACAACACCTACTTTGATTAAAATGTGCAGGATCTTTGTTGGTACCTTGACTAGTGAAGGCTATAGCAGGGGCAGAGCTTTCTTTTACAAAGCCCCACAGTTATGGAACAGCCTTTCAATTAGTCTCAGTGTTTAAGTCTGTCCTGAAAACATGTTTGTTTAGTCAAGCATTTTGCTATCAGTTTTTTAAAGGACCAGATCTGGAAGGTTCTCGGGCACAGAGCGTTTGGGCAGACTAGCAGGGTTGGGAGGGTTACTTTAAAAATGTATTCCGACACAGTACCTGCTAAAAAAATGTAGTCAGTAACGTAATATAATTACTGCAAAATTAAATGTAAGTTATTACTATCCTTTACTTTTGGATTACCTCAATACCAAATATGTGGATGATGACAGCATTTTCTCAGCTGGAAGGCAGAACTTGCTCTGTACTGTGATGTTGTTCCCCTTTTCTGCTTTAAAGACAAAATAATGGTGAAATTTCCACCCAGTAAACACATTTTTTCACCAGAGACCATGATAATGAATTGGTGACTGTAAGATTAGGCATGATTTCACTTAAGACCAGAGTGGTGATGTGAGACTTGTGAAGTGCTGTGCATATAATATATCGTTCTAATTTAGGGCTGCAACTACTGACTATTTTGATTGTTTTATTATATTTTATTTGATTTTCTTTATTTGTTTATTTATAAGGTGTTAATTGAATAATATTTCCTTGATTATTCAATTAGTTTTATTTTTTTTAATATATACAAAATATATTTATTTAAAATATTTATTTGTAGCATTTTAATCATCACTACTACAGAACTTATTCATAATTAGGCTTAATTAAACAGCAGTTCAATAATTACAACATTAGTGACATTCATCAGATAATCTGTAACAGCATGAGAATATTATCATGTCAACCAAATGAATGTCGATACTCATTCAGTATTAACATTATATATGAATGGTACTGAATAAACTCTCAGACTAACTCAGCATGACTGTACGTAGCCTACATTGTTTACTGCTTATTACTTTTTTAATCACTTACCACACTTTTTACAGCTGTGTGTCTGTATTTCAAGCCAGGATTTGTTCAAATTTTAAACAGACAAATTCAAAATAAAGATGAAATAAATATCAGCTGCCTGTTTTGCTCACTGAAACTCTCCAATGATAAGTTTATTTTGCTTGCTGTGTGTGTGCTTGAAGTGAATCACTTTCAGTGTGTGGAATCGACTCCAAAGATTTGCATTTGACTCTTAGTTGTCAGTTCCCGAGATTAGTGAATCGACTCTTTTTGGGAACGACTTGTGAACTGAAAGCAAGGGTCAGAAAAATAGGATAATTTAACTTTTAACTTTTTTAAGTGTATTGATTCAAACTAACTAACAAATCATAACAAAGCTGTTCTGGACAGTTCAATCAGGAACATCACGCGTCTCCTCACATTCCCACAGACGAATGATAATATTACTCACAATAAAACCCAAGTTATGTCATGAGGCCAGCAGGGTAGTGTACTGTAAAGAGTCTCATACTGTAGAGAAAGTCCTGCTGATGTTTCTGCTCCTCCACTTCACTCTTTCTTCCTCACCTGAGAATCATTTGCTGCCGCTGAGCTTGGCACCACATGGACAGCCTAATGTAATAATTTATAATTGCACTATCCAGTGTCCCCTGGACACCAGAAAAATCAGACTAAACCTAATGTGCTAAACAAATTGGACTTGAACTAAGTGTTATAAACACAGCTTACAATCGTTCTGATAATTAATAAATGCATTATACATATAGCTTTTCATAAATAATTATAACAATAAATACATAAAAATGTATGTCTAAACATGAATTATTCATGTGGAAAAAAATTATTAGATGCTAAGAAAGCACATGCACTAAATGTGAAAAAATGTGTGAAACATATCATGAAAGGTGTTAAACACGTAATGTGTGACGTTCATGTGATTTTTTCTGCATAGTGAAATGACCTTGACCTTTATGGTCCGTCTTTTCTCTCTACAGGCAGACTCAGTATTGGAACGAGCGTGAACTCCATAACAATTCCTCTCTCTGATCTCCTGTGACGTTTCTCCCGACAGTGCGTTATCGCCGTCACACCCGTGGCGTCTGATTGATTGAAGCGCAGACGTGCGCAGACGGACGGTTCATTAAAGAAGTTGCCGTGGCTCCTGGCAAGAACACATCTGTCTAAATTGTTATTTGCATTTGTGAGACATAACCATATGCAACAGGAGGTCCTGGCCAAATTGATTTCTGGTCCCTGAGCTACACACACACACACACACACACACACACACACACACACACTGAGCAATGCAGCAGTCAACTGATTAACTCCCGTGACCTGTTTAATACAGTAGATGTATAGAGGGTGTAAATGTTTGGTGGAGAGGAATTAAAAAAAAAAAAGGCAGGACATGACAGATTTATTAAAAGGGCGATGTAACGAGCTGAACACGCCCGTTAGAGATTTAAAGCATCAGTTTTAATAAGCAGAACGCCTGTGATTTGTCGCAGCTGCGGCGACCGATGAATCACACAGCGGCTTCTTCAATTCCTGTCTTCAATAAGGTTAACAAAATGAACAGAATAAATTCCATCGTGAATCTGGTTAATGCTCTCTGTGCCATGTGCCATTAGGATCAAAACCAGAACGACATTCTCGTCTCGCAACTTCCCCTAATCTAGTTTTGATTATTTTCCAATCTCTTACTGCATGGTGAATGTGAGACGCATTAAACAGAGGAAATTATAGACCTGAAACAAGATGGCGACCTCTGAGACGGTAATTCCGCAGATCAGGACCTTATGGAATCACACAAACATTTAACACGTGATTGTGTGAGTAATTAGTGGTTACACACGAAAAACACTTCGTGCAAAGTGCAATTCAACATGTTAATGGCCTGAAATTGCATGTGTACAAGAAACACATGTCCCTTATGTGAAAATATATGAATCATGTAAAAAAAAAAAAAAAACTCACAAAGCAAAATTATACAAAGTTAAAATAAAAAAAAGATTTTTTTTTTTTTTTTTTTTGCAAAATTTCACATGGGAAATTACTCAGGTGGAAAGATTTCAGGTCTGAAAGTAAGCAAACCAATTGAAAAGTAAATGAAAAGAGAGTAAACATTTAAAAACCGGGGGAAAAACTACATGAAAATAAATAAATCATGAAAAAAAATCACATGTGAAAAATGAATAGTGAAAATATCACATGGAAAATAAACAAACCAGGTGAATGCAATCATGTGAATTGTTTTACACGTAAAAATAAAGACATCATAAAAAAATCACTTGAAAATGAATGAATTGTGGGAAACTTCAGGTTGTCACACTGCAAAATGTAGAAAAGGTCAAAAGTAGTGAAAACTTATCGCATGCTGCTGTATGATGTGCTAAAATTGCATGGATTTTTTTTTTTTGCCTCTATCTTCTAATTTCCTAAGTAAACATCGTAAAAATGTTCAAACAGCACAAGCACAGTGACATGCTACTTAAAAATGAATAAATAAAATAAATAACACAGCACTGAATATATAAGAGTTCCAAAGGCCCTTAGAGAGAAATTAATATGTATAACAAACACTTCGGTCTTTTCAACATAATTTCAAAAATGCACCACTTGCGACAACATTTAAGTAATCTCACTTATTGCAGCACTACTAAGACAAAAAGTCCACCCTGAAGTTCAGCCTTGAATTGAAACAAAGTAGTGAGGAAATCAGTCATGCATAATGCATGCAGCAGCTACAATCTGGAGTTTTTCTTTTTACTTTTTTTTTTCATCCGAAATCCTGCTTGAGGCAGATGAAAGAGGGCTGAGAGAGGCAGCGGTGTGCATGTCATGGCCGTTGCTCTAATGCAGAAATGGACACTGCCTCCTGATTTCCCCCGGGTTTAAAAGCTATCATTTCACTCTCGCCTGTCCTTCAGGTCTGAGCTGTGGTTAGACTCAGAGGTTCAGCGTATGCTCGCGGGGAAAACCACAGAACCACTTCCGACACCTATGTGACGCTAAATACTCGGAGATTGCCATTCATATTTTCTTTCCTTAACGCACAATGTACCAGGATCGATATAATAAATGCGTCTTCTCCTGAAAAGCTAATTCAGTCTTGACGTTTAACCTCAAGCCTTTCTATTCTGTTATGGTTTCTATAGTAACGGATCATTCAGAGGGACGTGTATAACAGACGCCGCACATGAACGTTTGCATGGGGAAGTTATCTGGAGGTCATTCAGGTAAGGAGTTCCCAGTGTCAGCCTGGGGTAAAGCCGGAGCTTTACGTTTTTAAACACCCTCAGGACAGAGGAGTTTCCTTTTTGCAGTTTCTTGGCAAGCTGTGCTGTGTGCTGTTTGTGTCTTAACACAACAGAGAGGAAAGTGAGGCTGCTGAGAAGGGCTGCAGGACTCAAGTCCGAGATGTTTCCTGTTTTGACTTCGAGAGGAAGACCAATGCTCAGTGTTCATTCTTGTAAAAATGATGTTTGTGCTGTGTATTCTTTTCGCATGCACCAAGTTTGACGAGAAGTCTAGAAAACAGTCTCATCACTGGAGAAATGCACAACTGAACTAGTTGAAGGAAAGTCTTGGCTTTCAGTCTTGCTTTTGACGAGTCTGCTTTTTATCTTCACTTGGCCTCAACTCTCTTAAGACACAGCCTTCACTTGATCTTGGCTAATCCTGATCTTGGACTTGACAATGGTCTTCTTGACTATGGATCTACAATGGTGCAGGAACGACTATTTATTTCTGCTATAACATAAGTGAAAACAGCAATTAAATTGTTTCATGGATGTTCCACAGCTTTAAATATTATAAATGGATAAAAAGTATGATGGCTTGTTAACAAATTGATGTGGTATAAGCAATATAAAGCACATCAGGATCAGGGGTGGCCAGGTTTAACCTAGGGGTGGCACTCATGGGAAAATCTGCACCCACAGAACACGATATAATGCAAAACTGCCTACCTGTTTACGCCTGAGCAAACAGGACATAAAATACACACAGCTATGCAGATAAGCAAAAAAGTCCTGACAATCATAACATAATGCTACATCTTATAAAGTACACCAGCATTGTCGCCATACATGTCGCCAAGGCTTCATTAACCTACTGGGCTGCAGGTCACGCTGAATTTTTAAATCTAGTTTTAAGTTTTTTTGATTGTATACTGAACATCTAGAGTAGGCTACTTTGTCCTGTTGCAACAAATAATCTCGTCAGTGTCAATGAGAGTGCTGTTTGTAGGTTGACTACACAGTGACGTCTCATGAGGCTAATAGAAAAAAACAAGATTAATTGTTTTGAGTATTATGATGTGGTCAATTTTCTGGTTTGTATTTTGAACATGAGGCTACTACTTCCTGTTAATTGCTACCCTATTCTGCCATCTACTGGGAAAGGTTGGTCATGTGTTCACGTAACACGTCGTGAATATTCCGAGAGCGGCTTTGATGGCTTTTGACACATTACAGCATTCAAAGTTTTCATCTGGAGGTCTCATTCTGTAGCATACTCACTCTCTACTTCTGATATCCTTGGTCATAGGCATATTTGGCAAAAACGTGGCGTGTTTTTTCTTTATCGTTTCCAGATCGATGGATTTGGTCGTGACAATTTATGCTTAGTTTTCTGGTTGAAAGCCAGGGACATATAGGTCCCCGGGGTAGGTGTGTTAGCCCTGGGCCCCAGGGAGAATTATTGTGTCCCTGATGGTAACTAATGACGGACCTCAAAAATTAACATTGTTCAGATAAAGAATTATGACCAGTGTTTGCTCACCTGATTGGTCTTTGAGGTAAGTGGCGATACAGAATAGTTCATTTTTCCATTTGCTAGCTAAACATGCTTGTTCCTGAATGACATTACACTTGTTGACATTCCTCACCTTTCAATTGTCATATTTCAAATTTACACAAAGATGTTCTTGAGCAATCGTAACAATATTGGCCAACCGCAGTTTCACGTCATGTGACTGGTTCCAGCACTGAACACTATGTCTACTACTACTAATGATTTCTTACTGGGGTGGCCAAAGGGGTGGCCACACTTCACCACTAGGTTACCATGTTCCACCCCTTGTTCTGGATAGCTAAATTGTTACAGGAAAATAAGTAACTCATAGGTACAGTTAAGACAAACCAGCAACTTTAGCGTGTTTTCTGATAATTGTAAAAGAAAACATCCTTACACAAAATTCATAATGTTTTCTATGACATAATTTGCATGTAACGCTACAAATGTTGACGGTAGCATTAGGGGAGGAGCCGTATTCTGCATGAAATCGGTTTCACCCAGCGTGTGCATTAAGTCATCTTATACTTAAAATTGCAACTCTGATATAAAAAATAATTATATTTCATTATATCCCATGGGTCTTTTCTACACTTATCATGTGCTGTATGATTTTTGTTCTTCTACTTTTGTCAGACAGTATTAAAAATGTGTAAGTAATGCTCACCAAATTCTCACATGGCAATCAGGCATTCTCTTTAACTTTCATTATTTATTCAATGCATTTTTAATGAGAAGTATTTGGCAGGAGCGCTCACTGATGCAAGCTTGCATTTGCGTTGCTTTCATTACCCCAGTTTTCTTTCTCTCGTTTTTTTTTTCAGAATTGTAGATCAGTTTAAAGAAAGTAATTTATGTCACAGTATTCTGCCTTTTTGCTTCTGTATCACTGTCTGCATAAAATCTACCATTATTTCTGCAGGATGAGTTCATCTCTATCTTCTTCATTACTGAACTAATACAGCTATATAATGAAATACACACATGAGGCAGGCAAAACTGGCAAATTATCAGCAACAATTTGCAATTCCTATGGTGTAGACAGAGGGATTTTTTTATGTATATGCAAAAGTAATAAAGAAAATCAAAATGTGTGTTATAATATAGATACAGTCTGAGACACACACACACACACACACACATATATATACATATCACATATAACAATAACACATCGCCTCACTGAGCAGGAGGTCATGTTCCCGCACTTCCCCTACCTGAATGTTAGCAGGTATTTATGATCACTTTAATATTTCTGTCAGATGCTCATCTAGCTGTCAAACTTACAAAGAAAAATAAATATCTCTCAGCCTTGTTTTTAATTTCAGCTCATCTCCCTCAATAAATGTAAAATTATAGTGTTGAGGAAAATAAACGCAGTCAAAAATCATTCCTGCTGCATGTCAAATATTCCTTCAGAGCCAAAACAATGGTGGGATGTGGCCACTTTAGCCTCTGTTACCTGGCAGAGTTTCAGATAGAAATGACTATTACAAATAGACCAACAGAAAGTGTCTGACCATCCAACAAGGACAAAACGTCACTTTAGCTAGAAAGATAAAGACAAATTAATCAACATGGTTGCTAGGTTTTTGTTTTTTGCTAGCTATGTTCTCTGATTAGATTAGCAAAACGCTAACTATACTAGCTACGTAGCCTACACTCACCAGAGACCCCAGAGATCTCTGCGACTGCCTTCCAAGCTTTATTTTTCTTTGTTATGTTTCTGTACACATTTAATGACAAGTCATATATAACATCAGATGAAATCATTACTTCTTCATCAAATAGTAAACATACTATAATTGTAGGTAGGAACTAAAGTTGCGAGTGGGGAACTAAAGAAACATTGCACCACATGTGCCGTAGGATTGGTCCAAGGAATCATTTGAGTGAGTTGTTTGGAGTTGTAGATTTGTTACATCATACCTAATTTGTGCAGAATTGAGAAAACCTCACTGCTTGAAATGCAGTCACTTTGTCACTTCCTAGGGTTAAAGCCTATTTATGGCGTTGTTGTGTTGCTTAGCAACCAAAGCTTACTGTTAACTGTATGTAGGCTGTACTATCACCTTCACATCCTCTCTAAGAATGCCCTTACTTGTGATAAAATCACTTTAACACATGACCTTGGGTGACTAATTGCTTTATTAAATGATGTCATTTTGTACAACTTTGGGACATTTTGCAAGTTTGACATTTTAATCACCGAATGCACCTCGGCTGACATTTTGTAGGAAAATACCATGCTTCTGCTCAACGGTCTCACAGCGAATGAGTCATGGTAGCATTTTTAGCAGCATTTTCTTTGTCGTAAGCGTGAATAATTTGTACTATATATAAAATAGCTAAAATGTAGTGTGAGAGACAATATAATCAAGGATGGGAGCATTTCAGTGTTTATCTCTGTAGGGTTGAACATTTTCACTGTGTAAAGTTAGACAGGCAGCCCCAGATGCCTGTTTTCCATCTAATGCATTTCGCTCTGCTTGAAGCTATTGTCATGATTCAGACTGACTGAATTAATTTCATGCTCATTGTTCGCCATAAAGCATCTGATGGCATGGCTATTCATGATTCATCGATGGCCAAATTAGTCTCTGAATGGACTCTAAAATGTCAGCCATTGTGCCCCTGCTGAAACGAATGCAGAATGATGCACATATTTATAAATAAACAATATATTTTATGCCCTGTTGCTCATTTTGATTTATTTATTTTTTCACAGTAAACAGGAGAAATGGGATTTTTGGAAACGATAAAGAGATCCCGAAGCCTTTGAAAAACAAGCGCGATTGAAATGTGACCCCCTTTTTTAACGTACACAGATGAAAACTTTCACAAGGCTTCTTTTTTTTGAAGGGTTACGAGGGTTAGAGGTGAGGTTAGCATTTGTATCTTTGGTTATGACTTCATTATTTTGGAACAGAACACAATCTGAGCCTTTTCTGGTTTGGTATTCAGATCAGGTTCTTCCATTTGTATTGCATTCGTATTTCTGCAGCTCTGATGAAGTTCCTTGCACTCCAGCTCACTGCAGCACACTGTCTCAGTGGGAACAAAGAGAATGCATTAGCGTCAACAACCCTTTCTCTAGCTTCTGCGATTTCCCCATATAACACTATCATCTTTATGACATTCGGGACATTTAGACATGTTTGCATTTAACATTTAATCTAACAGAGCTTGGCATTTACCTATGCTCAGTATTCTCTCATAATTGCAAAGTCAATGAATTGACAATTGTGTTAATTTGTATGAAAGATTACAAAGGTTTTTCTTTGTGAACTCCACAATGGTCATTTCCACAATTTCAGTTTTTATAACATTGATAATTGTGTATTAGTCACCATACAGTAATTGGATCAAATGGTTTAGGAAAAAATGTGAAGGATTTTATGTGTAAGGAATTGTGATATTGTGCTATTATAGGACAACACTGATTCACGGGTTGGTGTGATGAAATGGAATTACTGTTCCTAGGTCTTTTTTTCTCTATTTTCAAGTAGCTCGAAAATGTTATTGATAAATTGTAAAGCACAACCGCCTATGTACTAGAAACTTTCTCATGTCAGAAAATGCCCAATGACTGGCTTCAAACCTCTATTTCAGGATCAACACCGATACATATTGACAAAACAAATGTTGGAGATTAACTTGGATATATTTTGGCATGTGAATGTCTAAGGAATGTATGGCATAGCTTGTACATTTTGGCTAACATGATCTCACGTGTGCAAATTGATAACAACAGGTTAGTTTATATGAAAAGTTATGATGGTAAAACGTAGGGTTACACTCATGATTAGCATCATTGCACCTGATTTCAGGGGTTAGGAAAATCTTCCTTGAATATAATATATTGAATATATACAATTTTCTGCAAGTTGTTGACAACAGAAGCACACTAAACATCATAACTCTTCATACAAATTCAGTCATGCACACTATTATCAGACCATATTGCTTCAAAAATAAAAAAATCCAGGCTCATGTCCCTGATTGGTTTGGATTTAAACATGTTATTCCATGTTATCAGATTCATATCGCCATCTTTTGAAAATAGTCCTAATAAAAACCTGCTAATTACCCTAAATGGGAATACTGCAAATTGAGGTCAATCAATGGACTACAGAATACAGAAAGATTTAACATAACCCTATCCACTAAACTGCTCCAGAAGGTTCATTTTGTTCTCTCGTTTCACTAAAATCAACTATTTTGCTGACTGAGCTTTTTTTCAGTGCTGTTTTTGGATATAAAAGATGTGACCAGAATGAACTACATGATCATCGAGATTGTTGATTGTTGCCCCTGATCACGCTGACTCGGCTCGCGTTGTCTCAGTGAACAGGACCTGTTGAGATGTTCATTAACAGGTTCTCATTCCCCCCACACACACTGCAGCCTGTTCCATTATTTCTGTATCCACTGAACCATGGCGGTTTTAATTTGTTACACTTCTTTTGTTTTGCCCGAGACACTTCTGGTGCAGGTCAGTTGTTCCCCGCTAGATGACACAAGATGGCAATTAAGCAGCATAACAGCAGTGCTGCAGAGGGAATGAATTGACCAGGGGTGGCAGAAGGAGATGGAAAGCATGAGGCAGCCCACTAGGCAGTCATATCTGCAAGGGCTTCAGGGATTTCTGTAGCTAGTGTGGGCAGAACGAATTAGCCTTTGGGCCACAGGCAGAGGTGGAACATGGGCAGTGCATTGAGTTGGGGGGGCTGGGGTTAAGCAAACTCAGATGTGATTGAACTTAGCATGTCAGCACCTCTAAAGTAAAAGATTCTGACATGAAAAGGTGAAAGCGGCAATTAAAAGTCATGCTACAAAACACTGTGCTGAAAATGTAGTTCACGATGAGTCTCTCACCTAAGATCTTCCTCTTTCTCGTTTGTCATCTTTGATGGCTGTCACACTCATTGCTATTAATTGGCTCACGTGTTCCTGACTCGTTTAACCTTGCTGATGTAAAAATTAAATGAAGGTGATGTTAGCAGTCAAAGATTTGTGAAATACAATGGTAGAGAACGGATTTGGGATTTAATGACAGGCTGCAGCACACGAGTATGTTCTGATAATTAGTCCATTAAGGTTTTTCTATATGTTCTGCAAAATTATGGAGAATTTTAGTAAATGAAAATGACATCATTGCAAAGTTTTACTAAATCTTCCACCCTGGAGCTTTTATGTAGCTTTTTTTTTAGTACTGGCTTTCTTCAAAAACTCCAGATCTGTGGATCCCTCCAGCTTATTCGGAGTTACCCTTGGCCTTTTGCTTGGTTCCCTGATTAATTCCCTATTAACCTGGTCTCTGACTTTTGGTGGATGGCCTCCTCTAGGCAGAGCCATGGTTGTAACATTTTCTTTTCATTTCATTTTCTTTTCATTTTACATAATGATGTTCCATGGAATATTAAACGTTTGTGATTTTTGTGTAATAATAAAACTCTGATTGATACTTTTCCACTTGAGTTATTTTTTATAGCTCCTTGGTTTTCATGATGCTTTCTGATTGTCCAGAAGCAGGTGTATTTATATTGAGATCACATGACTTTAATTGCACACAGGCCAATTCCATTCAGTTAATTAGGTGACTTGTAATGGTTAAACCAGAACTAATTTGGAGGTTTCAGAGCTGAACAGTTATGCAATCCCAATTTTCTTTTTATATTATATACTTTCTCAAACTTATTTGCTGCTTTTCAGCATTATGAACTATAGTGTAATGATTAATTACAAGTCAACAATGGTTATATATGTTGACTATTGCAAACTGTTTGCAAATTGTGCCATGCAACATCCTTTTTATTTTCTTAAACACCTTTGTGAAGTCTACACAGTGTGGCATTTAATTGACTCCATCAGTCCCCACTGCTGTAGCTCTCAGCACATTTTGTTTACTTCTGCTGAGAGTAGAGTGCCATAAGCGTGGGCTGCAGACTCCACTCCTGGGGGCTAAGGCCATTAATCTCAGCCTCCGTCAGCCACCCTGAAACTTTTCTGCTGTAGCAGCTCTAACTTTGGTGAATATGTGTTCACAATCTCAGATGTATTGTTCATTTGAAAGGGTTTGTCATCATTTATTTGGATTTAACTCCCGTTGGATTCTGTTATTGTCCTTGTATGTCTGTAGGGCTACAAATTGATGGCCCACCATAGCTTTTATATGGAATGTGGAAATGTCTTGGTGGAAATCATTCACATGTTCTGAAGTTGCTCTGATTTACAGGTGGAAGTAATTGCAAAAGGCTACGATGTTACAGTTCATTGCTAGACTATTAATAGATCCCTGTAGACATGGGCCGGGAAGTTTAATGTCCCGCAGTAGCGATGAAAGGGCTCTGAAATGCATTGGTCAATCACATTGATTTTTAACAAGTATGTCCACTGCTGCACTCCATACAGATGAAATCAAAAGTATATCAAAATCCCTGTACTTACATGCCGATAAATGTTCTGTAGCAACACTTTGAAATTCTTGTAATATAATCATGTCTATTTGCATATTAGCAGAGACTTATCATGTCATCATACACAAAATGATTTGTATGCAGGCTTGGGGAGTAACAGTATACATGGCACTGTATCATGTAATTGGGAAACAAAAAAGGTAACTGTATTCTGTTATGATTACAGCAAAAAAAAGCTGTAATCAGATTACCAACATGTTTATTAAAAACAATGATTATTTACAGGATTACAATTTTATCAGATGCATAAGCAACTAAGCAACGAAATCTATAAAAATTGATAATAAAAATAATTGCCAATAATTTCATTATTGGTTGAACTGAGTTATGAAACACACTGCGCACATGCTACGTCATGTAATAAAAGCACATTTGAGTGAAATGGAGGAGCAGAAACATCAGTAGAACTTTCTCAATGGTATGAGACCCTTTACAGTACACTACCCTGCTGGCCTCATAACTGCTGACATAACTTGTGTTTTAATGTGAGTAACTGTTTGAATCAATTAGCTTAAAAAAATAAAAAGTTAACCTAGCCTTTTTTCTGACTCTGCTTTCGGTTCACAAGACGTTCCCAAAAAGAGTCAATTCACTTACTTCCGGCATTGAAAAATAAGAGTCAAATGCAAATCTTTGTAGTTGATTCCACACATTGAAAATGATTCACCTCGCGCGCACACACACAGCAAGCAAAATTAACTTAACATCAGAGAGTTTCAGTGAGTGAAACAGGCAGCTAATATTTATTTTATATTTATTTTGAATTTGTCTGTTCGATATTTAAACAAATCCTGGCTTGAAATACAGACACACAGCTGCAAAAAGTGTGGTAAATGATTAAAAAAGTAAATAACAGTAAAGGATGTAGGGTACATACCATCACCTTGAGTTAGTCTGAGAGTTTATTCACTACAATCCATATATAATGCTTATTCTGAGTATCTCCATTCATTTGCTCGACATGAGCACTTGATAATATTCTCATGCTGTTACAGATTATCTGATGAATGTCACTAATGTTGTAATTATTGAACTGCTTTTTAATTAAGCCTAATTAAGAAAAAAGTTCTGTAGTGGTGCTGATTAAAATGTTGCAAATAAATATTTTAAATAAATAGCTTTAGTATGTAATATTTTTAAAGATAAATCCAAAAAAGGTAAAAACCAAAAACCAGGAAAGATGATTCAAAAGGAAAACTAATACCCCCCCGAATAGTACTAATGTTAAACATCAATAACTAATGGCTATCACATTTACTGAGTTTCTTTAACCATCAAGGACAAACATTTTCAATGTCTCCTGTATCTAAGACACACACACACACACTCACGCACTCACTTAATTCAGATCTCACAGCTGATTAAACTCAGTAAGCAGCCTAACTCCATGACTGAGCAGCACTGCCACAGACATAATCGATTATCAGAAACGTTCATTTGCATGTCTATATAAATCAGCGTCTTGGCTACAGTAGCATAAATCAGTAAAACAGTAATGCTTTTCTCATGCCAGTTCTTATTACATATTCCACACTGAAACTGAGAGGAAGGCCATTCTTTTGTTAAAAGTCTAACTAGACAGGAATTGATAGACTTGATTTTTTTTTCACCTCAAGGCAAAAGCCTTTACAGATCAGTGACTGTCATGGTAGACCAGCTATCGCAGAGGGACTTTCAAAGGAAAAGCCATTTCTTATTTCAGTGGCACTCTCACTCCCTGCAGCGCACGAATGGAAAAGTTATATTTCTGTATTCAGCATTGGTCTTGGAGGAGAGATCAATATTCATGATTCTGAGGGCTGAATCAATGCAATGGCACTTTTTCCATGCATTAGAGTTGTGACTTTGTATTTTGAAAAAAGATTTGAAGACAGTAAGGAGAGAAAGAACTAGAGAGAGAGAGAGAGAGAGAGGGTGAGGGAGGTGAGGTCTGGGTGTTGTCCTTTAGCAAGAAACAAACACTTTTTTCTTTTTATAACTAAGCCTTAAAAACATGTGTCTTTATTGAATTTATTTGTTTAGGGATTAATGCTTCTATTATGCATAATACTGTAAATAGATGCTCATTGGGCTACAGGACTGCTACATAAGCCCATCATGAATGAACGCGGCAAAACAAAACATCCATCACCCTGTTTCCAAAAAAGTTGGGACGCTGTGTAAAATGTAAATAAAAACAGGTTGATGTGCAAATTATGTAAAGCCAGATTTAATTGAAAATAGAACAAAGACAACATATCAAATGTAAAAAGATAAAAATGAGAAATATATACTCATTTTGAATTTGATGCCAGCAACATGTTTCAAAATTGGGGCAGGGCAAGTAACATGACAGTATTGGGACAGTAACAAGATTGGGTATAAAAAGTATTTCCCAGAAAGGCAGAGTCTCTCAGCAGTATAGATGGGGAGGAGTTCACCACTCTGTGAAAGACTGCCTGGACAAATAGTGCCCAGAAGAATAATAATGTTCCTCAATGTAAAAAAAAAGAAAAAAAAAAAAGAAAAAGGAATTTGGGGATCATCTATTTCATCATCTGTGGTACATAATATCCTTAAAAGATTCAGAGACTCTGGAGAAATCTCTGTACACAAGGGACAAGACTGAAAAACAATATTGGATGGCCGTGATCTTCAGGCCTTCAGGTAGCACTGCATTAAAAACAGATATGATTCAGTAGTCACTGCATGCGCTCAGGAACCCTTCCTGAAACCACTGTCTGTGAACACAGTTCATCATGGCATCAACAAATGCAAAGAAGAAACCATATATAAACATTTCCCGGAAACAATGAAGCCTCCTCTGGGCCTGAGCTCATTGAAGATGGACTGAAGCGTCATGGAAAACTGTCCTGTGGTCTGACCACAAAAATATCAAAATTTAAATTTCATTTTGGGAATCATGGACACCACAAACTCCGGGCTAAAGATCAGGGGAACCATCCAGCTTGTTATCAGAACACAGTTCAAAAGCCAGCATACGTGATCGTATGGGGGCATTAGTGCACATGGCATGGGGAGCTTGCACATGTATGAAGGCACCGTTAATTTGGATATATAAAGATATATACAAGTTTTGGAGCAACATAAGCTTCCAAACAACTTCTTTTTCAGGGAAGGCCTTGCTTATTTCAGTAAAACAATGCCAAATCAAAATTTACACGTAGCATGGCTCCATAGTAGAAGAATCTAGGTGCTAATCTGGCCTGCCTGTAGTCCAGACCTGTCACACACTGAAAACATTTGATGCATTATGAAAGGAAAAATACGACAAAGGACACCTCTTTGTCGTTGTAGGGTTGTAGGTTTGTTCGATATTTTATCCATTATTTGTGCTTAATACAGGTGGTGGTCATTGCACTACAGAAAACTTTTATTAGGTCCCTGTGAATGAGCTGTTACCATAGAAATGATAACATTTTTATGCACTCTCAGACCTGCTGTTCTAGAAAACTATTCAACACCTTCTGACCAATCAGAATTGAGGTACATAGCCTCTGGATTAATGATGTTGAGAAATGAACTCTTCCATGACTTAACAGTTCCAGTGCAGTCATAAAACTGAAGAGATTCGATATTGGCACACACAAAAAAATTGTACATTGAACTTCTGAATATATATTCAAGGCTCCCATGAAACAGAAGCAGCAGAGTTTGCGATGTTTTATTCATTTCCTGATGTACAGTAGGAGTTTGTCAGGATGACAGTAAACCAGTGGTGAATTGAGATCAAATGAAAAAAGTATTCACCAGCAATAGATTTCACCACTAGTCAACTCTCTCCTTGTCAGCCATTTGTTGACCGAGTCGACTTCTAAAAGCTTTCCTGTCAGCGATTGGTGTGAAATGTGCACTGTGTACTGTGGGAAAGGGAGAAAAAAAGTCTCAGAAAACAACTAACGTCACAGAGCAGGTGGTGTTTGGGTGAGATATCTTAGCAGTAAAAATGACTTCTTTTAAAGGTGCAAATTGTTTTGTGAATCATTTACAAGATATACAGATTTCTGCAAAAAGGAGTCAGTGTACCTAGTGGGGCTCTGTTTATCTGATTATTAATGTATTTTACTGATAAAATTGTTCATGTGCATCAGAACTGCAGTGCACTGGGTCTTGAAGAGGAAAGAAAGGAGAAAAAAATAAAATGAAAGTTGCACCTTAAAAAAAAGGATGATTTGCTCTGTCAAACAAGAGCGAAAAAAGTAAGAAGACCACGAACAACAACGGCAGCAACAACAAAAACTGTTAATTTGTTTCTATAGAGAATACAATAGAGTAGAAAAATGTTTTGTAGTAGATACAATTTTAAAATAGTCTATATTTCATTAAAAAAATAAAAATAAATCAATAAATTAATAAATAAATGAATGGACATAGACCTAACCATTGTTACTAGTTTTTAGTTAAGAAGAAGTTTTAAGTTTTAAGAAGAAGAAGAAGAAGAAGAAATACACCATAGTGTAGTTTTTTTCTTTTCATTTTTGATTTTGAATTAATAAATCTAATACTAAAAACAATAAAAAACAACGCATTACAAAAACAAATGAAAATTATTGCAGATGAAAACAAGGGTGCACAATGACATTTTACTCATAACAAACATGTTTGCTTGCTTACCTGTTTGTTTGTTTCTTTCTTTCTTTCTTTCTTTTGATTCATAAATGTTATTTTTTGAGATGATGATCCATGAGCAAATAACTTTGTACAGCATTTCAAATTCAAGTGAAAAGTAGTGCTTGTATTCATGGGTAAATGCTCATCCACTGGATTCTTATGCATCAGATTTGTCTCTATTGAACAGCCAGTCCACTGTAGCGTCCTTTATCTCATCAAATTAACCATCTAAGAATAACGATAAAATAAAGTGGTTATTGAGCTGGAAGGAAAAAAAAGTTGTCACTTGTGTTTGGCTGTAAAATCAGATAAGGCATGGTTTGATATAGCTAGAAGATCTAATACTATTAGTTTAATGGTCTATGGCAGCTATAAAGACATGGCAGCACATTTAGGCATCCTGGGACTTGGGTTAGATAAAGGATGTGTGTGTGTGTGTGTGCTAGAGAGAGATGAGTAGAGCAGGTTTCATCCTATATCCTGCATGCTCTGAGTTAATGTAGAAGAAAATCCTCTGACCCGGCCACACTACACTACAACACTACAACATCTCATAAAGCCAACAATACAGACAGAAAGCTACCACCACTAACCAGGTGCCAAGTCACTGGTGAACTATGGCAGGGGCAAGGGGTGGCAATTGGATGTGTGGAGCATATTGGGGTGATTAATTACATCAAACTTGTCTTACAGACATAAACATTGATAAATGCTTATCCCAGCATGTGGAAGCTGTCATAAAAACTGGTTTTGTCTATTTTGATGGCAAGTTTATATAACAGCTTAACTGTGGAACACAGTTTTTATTGACATTATGTTGTGTTAAGACACTTAATTACACATGATGAGATAAATTGTACATTAATCCATTCTTAGAGTGTCATAACATTTTGGAAACACTACTTAAGAGCCAGATTTTGACATGGATATATGAAGTTGAAAAATAATGTTTTAACAAGACACCGAATAGCATTTTCTTTTTGGAAATTTCACCCGTGACCTTAATTTATACCACTTTATTACTAACTGAAAAATGAAAAGGTTGAGAAAACTTTTCTAGAGATTATCAAGGCAACATGATGCAAGAGATTTTTGGAGTTTTTGACTACTGTTGGCTTTACTAAGGTTTACAAGTTTAGACAAACCTGTAGACATGCACCCTGCAGTCATCTACAGAGTTTCCATCAAGAAAAAATGATGTAATTCCAACTCAGAAATCCTTATTATACTCTTTTAAAAGTACTTGTAAAGGTAACAACAGAGAGACAAAGTTTTGTTAAATTGCAAATGCCAAAGTCAGACTTCAAAAATGACTAGCTATCATTTTAACAATATTTTAACATGCTATTAATGATTGCTTATTTCATCTTGCTACAAAATAATAGCTATATTCCTGAAGTATACTGGTATAATGGGTTTTTTTTTATGTCAGTCAACCCATGAAGCATCATAAGGTGTTTTTCACAGGTAATGTCTGTTGGAATAAGCTTATATAAATGTTTATATAGGTTTATGTCAGTTGTCATTAAGATGCTTAATGAACACTGGCTTTAAAGATCATGCTGTGTTCATTATTCTGCTATTTTAATAAGTAGTAAAGGTTTTTTCCCCTACAACTGATAAATTATAATAAACAATAAGATTAATAAGTATACTTACTTTCAAATATAGATCAATAACACCAAGCAACAGGTCGCAGGCGCCATCTATACAGTGTGTGGCTGAGGTGTTGGTTTTTTGCCATTAAAAAAGAACAAGTTTGTTAATATTATATTCCAATGTTAGATCTGGGGTTTTTTTCTCCCCTCACTCGCAGCATGTGTGAAAGTGGTGTAAAGAAGACAGTCCAACCTTTCTGTCCTCAGGCAGGCTGTATGCTCATAACCTCGTCAGTTTTATGGAGCAGTAAATCCCTGTAAGGTCAGCCGAGTGTCAAATATTCAAATAAGGATGAGCCTGAGGTTAATTAATAGACTGCACTCCACATAACCCTCTCTGAGCGGGCGTAGGCAGAGAAGAAAGGAAAAAAATATCAAAAAGCTATTTAATGGTGTCCTTATCCCATTTTAACCTTTTTTTTTTTTTAAATCGGAATAGAGTTGTTATATATATTAATTTCTTTCTTATACCAAACGGTACAACACCGAATATGAAGTCACAGTTCATATCTGATTAGTAACAGAAAGAAAATAACCTTCTGCCTGCAACGTCTTCACAACATGAGTTAACAAGAAGTCATAAAATTTTGAAAGTAAAGGTTAAGGTTATAGATGGGGTTAATGTGCTGCACCTTTTCTTACATCTGCATTTAAATAAAATATTGAAAATTTATCCACATCACTTTTCAAGAATGAAAATATTCTGTATATGCATTATATGTATTAGAATTGTATATTATATGCATTGCAGGGTCACATGACAGCTTAAGCTCATTCCCCCCTGCTTATTTCTAGAAACAGATATCTCTAGAAATCTCCAGAATCATTCAATGAAATAATGAAAACAGTGCAATGGAAAAAAAACCTCGTCTTTTTGATGCATGTTATTTTTGTAAGGAACATCTTCCTTGGACTCAGATTGAGGTACCGCACCTGTTTAAGACATTTTTTTCCCTGGCTCGTCGTTCAGATTATTAAAATAACCTGTATGCAGATGAGCTTTTTCTTCAGTAGAAGTGTTTAAGACAGAGGTTAGAAACAGGGATTGGAAATGCAGACTGAAGAAGCAGGTTGCTTTTATTTAACTTTTTTCTTACTTTCTTTTTTGAATTTTTTGAAAAATCGTGTACCAATGTAAGAATCAATATGAAAATAACGACAAATATAATCGTCTATGTTATTAATGAATTAATAGTTTTATATTTGTGTGTCTACTTTTGGCCTCGATTGGCTTTCCATAGCTTTTTAATGTATTTACAGTATTGGGTTTATTTCAAACTACCAGACAGTGGCGCTGGACTTACAGCTCGCTGGATCCAATATCACGCAAAAACACACTTAAATTAAAAACACACTTAACTGAAAAACGTCTCTGTTTTAACCAAACTCGCAGACGTAAATGCCACACAATTGCCTGAGTAGCACTTCAGTCAGTAGTTAGCTGCGAGGTTTGAATACTAATGTGTACACATTAAATCCTCACTACACATGCTTAAGTCAACTCTGAACATGACCCTGAGAAGACAAAATGTAGTAGAGAGTCTGCATCCATTGCTTTATCCGTAATACTATAAGGGTCATTTACAGTCGGATCGACCGGCTACTCTGACATTGAATTTACTACCATTAAGCAATTCTGCATCATCAGCAAGCAGGAACAAAAAAACCTAAGCATGGCGTATAATTTACAGTATTAATGTGAAATGATACTGAGCACATCTGCCATGTTGAGTAGAGCTTCATATCAGCCTGACATAAGACTCGATAGTGGCAGTCTGGCTAAAGACAGTGCAGATCTCTGGTTTTTAATATAGTCCTTGTTTAGCGACCCCGCTGCCCTCGCGTCAGTCCCTCTCTCACCCCTAGAGCCCTTAGTCCCAGTGTGCTACGACATGCCACATTTATCATTCACTGTAGATCCGTGGGCTCGGGGCACCTCTGTATTTTTTTGACAATGTCATCCATTCCAAAAGCTTTCCAATCTCGCACGTCCTTCAAAAGGACAGTTATGTGCACCGGTCTACCGTAACCCCTGCCTCTAGAAATCTCCAAAGACTCCCGTGAATATGACAGAGCCATAAGTCTGATTCAGGAGGACATTTTCACCCCTCTACAGCCTGAGGTGGACCATCAGCAGGACTCAAATTCATTACAGAAGAAGCCTTGGGAGCCATTTGACTGAGAAAAGGAATGTTGATAATTGCCTTAAATTTGAGTGCTGTATTAAGGACTTGTTTTTTTTTTTTTTTTTTTTGATAATTATCAATCTCCTCAGACATTAATTATTTCGATGATTTCACATAAGTTGCAGTGCAAAAGTAGGAATCCATTAGTAAATTTAATTACCTCATTAATTACAGGCAAAATTGTACCCAGATGATACTTATGACTAAAAATGACATGATTTTAAACTGACATCCATTTATGCTAATTGTTCTAATTTCTTAACAACATTAGGTGCTTTTAGACCAGAGGAACTTTTCAAGAATGATTATAGTTGTTAGAACGCTGTTTCTGGGGACGTTTTTAGCTCCTACTTCAGTGTAGTTACTCTCCCAGCACAATAAGAACCATGAGAGACGTGTGTATGATAAATGGTCCAGACGTAGGTGTAGTGAAATTGTTCGAGTTAGTCAGCCTTTTTTGGGGTTTTTTTTTGCACTTGTTAAAAAAAAACCGCATGACAGCAAGTGCTGGTTAACAGATTGGAGAAGCTGAAACCTGAGGTGGAGTGGTTGGCAAACTAAAGTGAAACTAAAAAAGAAAAAAGCCTATGAGTTTGATTTTAAAAGAAATGTGTGTGTGTGTGTGTGTGCTGCCTGTCTCATTATTCCGACAAATGCACATGGTAGAAACGTAAACAAAGAGGAAGCGCACATGACGAGGGGCGAATAACATGGTTATCATCACTAAAATCGATGAAAAAACATCACCAATGGATTTTCTAATTGCCAGACAGTATATTTGAAAAATCAATGCAAGCACGGGGGAGGACTATGTAACATGTTGATTGATATCACTAAAATCACTTAAAAAAACATGACTAGTAGATTTGTAGAATTTGTTTCTTCGTATCTTCATACTGAACAGTCAAATCCAAAAAAATCAGGTACAGCCTTAAATAAATGTAAAATGTAAAAAAGAACAGCTCTTAACATGTCTTAAAAATGAAAGAATAGAACATGGATAAATGCGAGACGGTGAAATCCAGAATTATTTATCATTTTCTATTGAGCCTGTATGCGACGGAGGAACTACGATGTGATTTTCATGCTGCTTATGTCAGCGTTCCTATTGGTGCTGCGAATGCAAACAGAAAAAAGGCCCTTTTAGGTGTATAGTTCTCAGTGGAGCTCCCCAGGGGGTAGTTCCTCTCAAAAGTACCTAGAACTGTTTTGTCCAAAAGTGCCTATTGAGTACTGTTTCTGAATACACTCATTCCAAAGTAGCTGCATTATATTTTTATTAAACATAAAAGGTATTTAGCTGTTAGAGCAATTATGATGCTATTTTCGTTATAAAATGAATTCACTGGTAACCAGCTTGGATTGGTTTTAAACTCAATGCAATTTTATTAACAAAAGGAATGGTTTTGTTGCTCCATGTACAGGGGTTAAAAATGTCCATATGGTGAAATTTTATGGTCTCCTGTGTCAGCGCTTTGTATTCAGCACTTTCTGGACAGGGAACGAGTTCTTTCATTGGCATGAATGTAATTATAAATGGATAAAAAGTATATGTCATTCTTTAATAGTTTGAATGTCATTATTAGCAAATTGCTGGTGTTTAAGAGGGATAAAACACTTAAGGATGTGCTTAACAGTAACGCCGCTTCATTACACCACTCCATCGGTTTCATTCCTAATGTAACTTGTATGAGTGTACATACTTAACTAATGCTAGCGCTTGATAGTTGCTTTGATTGATAAATTGGAGGAAATGATGTCTATTTTTCGATCCACAGTGCGGCAGGGAGAGATTTGTGAATGTTTGAATGCTAATTTTGGCTTGGCCCAATGGATGCACTTGGGAGGCAATTTGCTTGGAGTTGATTTGGTTCAATCTCTCTGAGCTCTCCTCGGTACAGATTCTTGGCCGTTAACTCTTAGCTGCTAATATTGATCATCCAGAGGAAAAGAGCCGCTTATGAAATTAAGACTCATCCATAATAGATGATATCTCGAGCAGAAGTTTGGAACGGAGATTGATCGACAGCCGTTAGCATTCACCTCTCACAACCAACTGGATCCACTCAGGCATGATGGATGAACACCTGCCTGGTGGTGAGGAGCTATCTGACCCGACATGATGGATTTAGCCTGTGTCATGCTATAGGTGCATTCACAAGCCAGAAATTGCTGCATTACTCCTGCCTGGGTGATTCATATGTATATGTGAGAGTGTGCATTTTTATTTATATGCATGTGAATGGAAAAAAAATCAATATTCCATTTATATATATTTAGCCATGCACAACCTGCCAGAGGGGAAAAAAAACTGTAACAGTTTACACTTTTTCGACTTTTCTTCGACGACTTCTGACACGTGCTGAAATGTTAATAGTGCATTTGTTTTGATGCTTCATTAGCCGTCCTCTGCGAAACAGAAAGCACTCGCCTTCAAGGTTCAAACCTTCACATGGCTGGCAGAGTGGTTGATTAAAATAAAAATAACATTTCCTACCTTGCATACCTTCCTTACCTACATTTAGTGAACTCTGAAGTATTGTTTTAGGACCAACGAGAAAAGCTTGAATGCAGTAATGGTTGTGTTCAAACTTTGTCCTGATTCAAACACAAAAACTACTGCACACTACTCTCCACTCTAGTATCATGTACAGTATAAATGTAGCTTAGCTAGCAAGCATGCCATTCAGTTACATTAGCGAACTAGTTAGCCAGTGGTTGCTATCGATTGGACTATTTCTTCTAGAGAAAACACAAGAAAGAAATAAACAAAAAAAATGTATGAAAATACACCAAAATATGCAATCTATTTATTTTTTATTGACCTGGAGTCAAAGCCACTTCTGCTGTCCGCCATGTTTTTGGATCCTTTTGGTAAGCTAGAAATGACCGTGCTGCGTCATGGGATGCGGTAGCTGAGAAAGTGAGCATGACGAAGTTTTCACCAGAGTAGTGTATCATCCAGGGTCCAGGACAGAGTTTCAGACACAGCCACAGTTTTGTTTTTCAAATTGCATCAGACATTCATTAAAGAAAGTAGAATGGCATGTTATCACTCAGTGTGACTTTTCTTAAGATTTATAAAGCTACATAAAAGCTAAACAAGCCTGCATTCATGACAACTTTAAACATAAACAGCATGATATGTAAAGGTTTATTAATGCATGTAGGTTGTAGATGTCATGACAGGTTTCTATAGAGGTTATGTAGCTCTATGAATACCACCCTAATGCCAAATCATTGAACCCTAAAGTGGTTCATTATTCAAAATTCCATATAAAAAACACCCTCCAGTGGGTATTTCAAGATAATTTATTATGTTACAGTCATGCTGCACTCTACTTTTTCCTTCCAAAGTCAGAAACCTGAGGCGATTAGCAAAACAGGCTAGCAAGTTGAAATGATCTAGCACCTCAATCTGTGTTTGCCTTTGAGGTATCACCTCTGCCCCGGTGATGGAGAGCAGAAGAACAGGACTTCATTTAAAATAAAGTGTCTGGTGTGCAGCTTGAAAGAATTTCTGCTGGGTTCTTTCGGAAAGTTTGGATTAAAGGTTGGTTGGTAAGCCTCTAGGCAGCGTTAATGGCCCGTGTGCTCGGGTGAAAGAAAAAATAATGGTGCGTCATAAGAGCCGAGACGTCCGAGATTCCTTGAAATCGTCCATTCTGCAGAATTTAGGACATGATTAAATGGATCCAGCTTGTTATCCATATTTCACATATTAAAATAAATAAATCACATGTTGGGGAAAATGACATGCAAAAATAAATGATTCACATGTGGGAAAAAAAAACACATGAAAATAAGTGAACTGTTGAAAATGACATGAAAATAAACCAAACGTGAAAAAGAATCACTCCTGAAAACCAGTGAAGTGTGAAAAAAATGACATATTTCACAACAAATTGTGAAAATAAATAAATGACGCCAAAAAAAAAAGATTAAAAAAAATGAATCCGAATCAAAATCAAATCAAACAAGCACATGCAATGTATATGTAAAACATAATGTGTGACGTGTCTGAAAATAAATGATCCATATGTGTCACGTCAGCACCGATCCATTCCAGACCAAGTTCCCAGAACACACTGCAGCCTACAAACATGGCCACCATGGACTACATTTCCCAACATCTATCACAAACCTGAACTCAGTTCATTCTTTAAGCACTCACAGTATATAAGGACTCAAGTTTCCCCAAGTGTACATTGTATTGTAATTGCTCCAGGTTGTTACTAAGACTGCTCTTGGTCAGGTTTGCTATTCTGGTTTTGACTTTAGTTCTGGTTTCCTTCTCTCTGATAACTGCTCTGCCTAGTTTATAATGTTTGACCCTTGCTTGTATTCTGACCATGACTTTGATTACAATTTGGACCTGCTAAACCACAGCTGCATCTACCTCAGTGTCTGAGGGACACAGTGAAGCAGTAGAACTTCAGGAGAAACCTTTTTACACCATGATGCAGAACGCTTAGAAATTTATAACAGGAAAAAAAAAAATTCCATTACCCAATTGGAAAAAAGAACATGTTTTCTTCACAGAACCACTTGAAAGAAGGTTGGTGCATTTATTTAGACATTCTTGCTCAGATGAAAAGGAAAAACAAACTCCACCAGCGTTGCTTCATTCGCGTGAAATTTCCCAAGGCTGTTCGGAAAACCGTAACGAAGACCTCCTAGCTCGGTAGGAGTGAGCCACCAGGACGAGCTGTCTGCTCCACGCTCAGTGTCATCTTTAAACAGAGGAGAGCAGCGCTGTGTTACGTTAATGAAAGCCCTCCACCACGCCACAAATTCATCTTCCTGACAGCTCCGTCCCAGTTGAGCACTTACACATCACGGGGTCCGTGTCATTTTTAGAAGTTTATTCAGGCTACATAAAGCCCCACGGCTCAGCTCGGCTCGGCTCGGCTCGGCTGTCCTCGCTCGCTGTGCTCGTACGAGACTGCATTCGTCCATTCCTGCGAGAAGACGTCCCAGGTGAGGATTTGATAGACATACAGTTCACCGCAACTGGATTACATTTTTAATTCAAGGCCATTAATGATGCTCATGTATATTGAAAATAGCAGCAGTGGCTCGTGACTACAGACTTTCTTTGATGCAGGATGACATTAATAATGAAGTAGCCTAAAAAAAAATGATGTTTTTGTATGTTGTTGCATTACACTTACCCAAACCTGTTCCAGCATGACAATGCCCCTGTGCACAAAGCTAGAAGGGTGGAGGAACAGCAAAGGGGAAACAACTCCATATTAAAGCCTCTGGTTTCGGTCTATATGAACGTGAGGACGTACTTTCAGGCATATAGTGTACGTACAATCAACATACGACATAGCAGTGATGTTACAGTGTCGGAAAATGGGTTATGTTTATGTTTATGTAACACTGCTCTCAGTTTCAATATGTTGAAGATAAAAATCACAACCAGCAATATCTTCAGCTGTCCAGTTTCTCAAATTAGCATGATCTCCGATTCAGAGTTCAGTTTAACCATCTGCATTTCCCTGAGACCAGACTTGGCTTATGGCTGCAGCTCGTCTGAGTCACGGTGAAGCCCAGCAGCGTATCCTCCTCATCAGGAGACGTCGCGTATTCACTGGTGGCTAAATGAAAGATCAGCAAGTCCAAACACTTGCATGAAGTATCTACAGAAATCGATAAGGCGACACCAGTGCACGTTCCCAAATCTCCAAGTCTCACAGTCAATCTGCTCTCGTACTGACATAATGAATCAACATGTCACATATGTTTTCTCCTCCTCAGCGCTCGGGAATTGGAATTCTGATGGCGTGTGGTAATTCGTCAGGTTTATTGAAGGGCTCGGAGATTTCTTGGTGGAGATTTCAAACGAAGCAGATGCCTCCATTCATTTCTGTCAAAGGCTGTCTGTCTGAAGGGAATGGAGGGGCATCACCGAGGAGCCAAATCCAAAATGACAACCTAATGGAAACTTTTCTCTTTCTCTGACTTTTTACCTGAAATGCTCAATTTAATATTTCAAAAACATAGTCTGCGCTTACGTTTGCCGAAGTTCAGAAGCCTTTTTTGTTGCAGGATTATAACTAGGCATAAAAAAATACAGAATCTATCTATCTATCTATCTATCTATCTATCTATCTATCATATATGTATACATGCACTATAGTTCTTGTTGTTCTTGAGGAACAAAACACTCCATGTTGTGCTGTTATAGTATAATAATCATCCCTGGAGTGGTGTGATGAAGCTGGGTTAAGCGGCATGTCCCAAAGTGTTCTATGTATTTCACTTCTACGATTTGCACAACGATTCGCTTTGAAAGCAATTAAGTAAACAAAATAGAAATGAATTATTTCATTATTTTACACCAGAGCACTGTTGAATTCTGTATCCTAGTTGGTCAGAAGGTGTTGATTATTTTTCTATAACACCAGCTCAACAGTAGTGCAGCTGCCAATCACAGGTTTATATATAATTAGAAGAGTTTACACTCCTTTGTAGTTTCTCAGTAACATGACAAGCTGTGATTTTTATCAAGAGATAGAATAAAAGGAAACTGGTGAGAGACGACTGTTTATAGCTGCTATAAAGTAAGTGAGAACAGGAACTAAGTAGACGATATTATTATTATTATTATTATCCATCCATCCATTATCTATACCGCTTTATCCATCTGGCTCACGGGGCCAATCCCAGCATCTTCGGGCGAGAGGCGGGGTACACCCTGGGCAGGTCGCCAGTCCACCACAGGGCCAACAC
>JAQQZU010000013.1:11677848-11692325 GCA_030068025.1 Parauchenoglanis punctatus | reverse complement strand
CCGGAGCACCCGGAGGAAACCCACGCATACACGGGGAGAACATGCAAACTCCACACAGAAAGGCACCCTGGGTGACCACCCACAACACCTATTTATTGTCCTATTAAAGAATTTATTGGCAATTTAAAAAATATATTGCTATTTGTTTTTATCAATATTCTTTATATTTTTTATAGTTGCTCTTTCTACAAATTAGAGCCCAAACCTTTTAAAATGCTAAAACATTTCTTTGCGTACAATCTCTCTGCTTGGAATGAATGGAAATGAGCTGAGTGTAATTCAGATAATCAGAACTGAATAGGAAATTAACATTT
This sequence comes from Parauchenoglanis punctatus, assembly GCA_030068025.1. Taxonomy (NCBI): domain Eukaryota; kingdom Metazoa; phylum Chordata; class Actinopteri; order Siluriformes; family Auchenoglanididae; genus Parauchenoglanis; species Parauchenoglanis punctatus. The sequence continues at coordinate 11,692,011 of JAQQZU010000013.1, read as the reverse complement.
TAGGATTTAGACCTCCTTTAGTTCTCCTGTCTCGAGCTGGGTCACGCCTCTCAGTGACACGGCCCTGACGCGCTGATCGATGCAGGTCTCATGATATACCAGTGACCCTCATTTTATTTCCTGGCTAATTCATTAAGTGGCGTTTGAAGGCTATTTGCATAACAGTGTGGCTGTGTATAGAGCGAGGTGCGAGCCATCAGCATTACGATCCTCAAATGAACCTGTCAGATTAGAAGAGGCATCGAGGCCGTTCATACCAGGACGTTGGCATCAATGCTGAGTGAGGAGGGACAGGAAGTGATAGAAGACAAACGAGTGAGGAAAATCTCCATCACATGGTGAACAGAGTTAAAGCTTTCACAAAAATCCCACAAAGGCTCCGGAGCGACTGTTTATAGCTGCTATAACATCAGCAGGAACAGAAACTAACTGCTTTGCACATCTTAAATTTAGCAAAAAAAAGTATGACGTGTCCTTCTTTAATTATTAACATTTGTAATCATTGGCAATTTGCAGTGGTGTCAAAGAAATATAACACTTTGTTTTGAGATGTGCTCTTATAGGAAGATAATCATAATAATGGTTTATTCTTTACTTATGGCTTCCTATTTATAATCTTTTTTATTATGGATTTTATATTTATTAGCTCTGCCAGTATTCATTATTTTATTCAGTTTAATTAAAACTTTACTTAAAAGTTACTTTAGTTTATTTTATCTTTAAATGAATTCAATAATTAATATAGCTAATTAATATTCATAATTAGTTAATTAGTTAATTAACAGCTAACTCAAAATGCTAGGGAGGGCAAAGTCTTAAACATACAGAACTATACTCGAATCTAGACTATTTTCCACATATTGAAGTAGAAATAGATTAGCTTGTTGTAAAACTGTGATTAAAATGTAACAAACCACATGTTGAGGTGTGATTTAACACCCGCAGCTCAGCCGCTCTCTTTAACTCGCTGGAGGTTCACGCCTCCCTGCTGTCAACATGCTGCGGAATAAAATGCATACAGCATTCACCTGGAAAATTAATTTATAACACATTACACACACACGCCTCCTGCTGCATTAAAGTCCCAGAGTGGCATGTTTAAGCATGACTGATTGATGTGATCATTTCTTCAAGAGTATTTTTCTTTTACTTTTCAAACCAACCCATAATACTATCTAACCAAGGATCGTCATGAGATCAGTATCAAAAGAAAGATATAATGAAAGATGATTTTACCTAACAAGTAAAGTATTATCTAGCTGTCTTTATGCTAATGTTGTGAGACACATGTAGCCTAGTCCATCCTCTCTTAGAGCTAAAGCTACAATTTCATAACTTGTTGCTATATGCTAATTCATATTTGTGCTTGCATTCAAAAAACAAGCCAGAAGATTGTCATTAAGTTTAAAGGAAGCACACTGTAGTGTTTTTTTTGGGGTTTTTTTTTGTTTTTTTGCTTTTCCAAACAGGAGGGCATGTAAACACACAGATTAGCAATTTTCCAAACAGGATTTCTAAGTATATAATACACTCCATGCTGATGCCATTACTTAAAATATTCACATAAACAGTCAAATATTGCTCATTTACTATTTTACTGGAATCAAATAAAAAAAAAAAGAAATATAATGAAAGAAACAAACATGAAATTCCACTCAAATGATATACCCTGACATCAAATTTATTTTTCTACTTTATTCATTTTTTTTTATTATTTTGGTACTCTTATTCTGTAATTTACCAGAAATTCAATCCAAAAAAGTAAATAATGTGTAAATAATTGCTTATTGCTTTTAGTGGTAATCTTTCATTTGGACCTGGAGATGTGAAAGACTCTGAGGATTATATTTTTTATTCAAATATTTGTTGCAAACATGTTTTACTGTCTTCTCGATAAAGAATTGAAATAGTTTTAATGGCCACAGCGATATTTTATTGCAAAGGTACAGTGCTGAAAACAAAACTGATGAATCCAGATGCAGAAAGCTTTAAATATAATACAGTTATAAATAAATCAATCAATAAATGTACAAAAATCAGCCCCTAATGGCATAGACAGCAGAAGTTAAGAAGAAAAAAAACAATAATTGATTCTGACATTTTTGCATTTTAGGCTTAATCTCTGCATCATTCCTCCACGCCCATTTCCTCCATCTTGGTCCTTTCCTGAGATTTGTAGATAAACATGTGTCACATCTCTCGCTTCTGTCTCACTATCTGTCATATAATGAAGCAGGAAAAAAACAAACACACGTCCTCTTGGGAAACATCACCATAATTTATAACAACCATTGCAAAATTTGTCCTCAAATCTTCACACTTTTCAGACCAATTAGAGAGCTAGAATTAGATTAATTAATAAGAATCTAAGCTGAGGAAGCTTGTGGTAAGATTTATACCTGACCATAAATAATCAGTGGCTAATGCCTCACCAAACACACTGTCCCTCTCTGTCTCTCCCCAGATTCCCTAGCTCAGATGGCCAATTTCCCTCACCATCGATCGCAAGTCAATTCCGGGTGCTCGGGAGAGGGAACTCTTACTCCCGATGGATTTTCACGTCAACCAAATGACTAACTGCAAATAGTCACTCGCCAATCATGTCCTACTTTTCAGTTTACCCTGTGGCTGAGGTTTCAGATTCATTTCCAGAGGATAAAGAGGGCTGTGTGATTTGTTACTTTATGGTTTGATGCACAAATCTGGGAAAATGTTACTACACACATGGACAAATCCTAAGTTTAGTAGCTATTAGTAAGTAAAAGCATCAGTGTCTTTAGATTTAGTTATCCAGAAACTGAAGTGTTAACTAATGTACTATCATAATGAATGCCAAGACGTACAGCAGGATTTCATTTTATTAGATTATTATAAATCAAAATACAGTGGTGCTTAAAGGTTTGTGGACCCATTGGAATTGTATGTATTTCCGCATAAATATAATGTTTTTGTCTCATTTGTGTCATTGGGTTCTCTTTATCCACTTTTAGGACTTGTATGAAAATCCGAAGATGTTTTAGGTTATATATATGCAGAAATATAGAAAACTATAAAGGCCTCATAAACTTCAGACTGTTTTTAGATGCTATTGGCTGATTTGTTTTTAGAAATAAGTGCATAAAATTCAGACCATTTATCTGCCAATAGAACAAGACTATATTAAGTTTGAAATTGGTATAAATGTCTAGAAAAAGGTTAAAAAAATATATGATGTAGTATCTGATCTAGAGGTTACACTAATTAGTGGACTTTAAAACAAAGGTCTAGCAAAATATCAATAAGGGTTTGGCTATTTAAAAAAAAAATAGAAATTCCTGTGGAGTGGCATTAAAATCATTAAAAAAAAGTGTCACCAATTTGGCCGAAACACCAAATGCCAGTGGCCAGATAAAAAGGAGCTGAATCAGAGAAGGGTAGTTTTAACCATGATGCTTTCAGAACCATGCTTTACGGTGAGAATGGTGTTCTCATGGTGTTTAGTTTCTTCTCAATGCAGCACTTTATGCGAAGGCCAAAAAAAATCAGTGTTGGTCTCATTAAAATTGGAGTCTCTTTCCATTATTTATGACATAAAGTCCCAGTTAAGTGCATTTCAGTTCCAAGTTGTAACATAAAAAGGGGGATGAATACTTATGCATGACCCTGTATGTTCTTCACTGTAATGAGGTTACGGTTGCTTTTTACCATAATCACTGCAGTGCTTTTGGTGTAAACAGAATAAAAATGGTGGAAAAAACATCACTGTGCCCTGAAGGTTAGTTATTCTCTCCAAGCTGTAGTGGATTAAACATGTGTGGTGTATAAAAGGTGAGTGTGTGTGAGAGAGAGATAGAAAGAGAAAAGGAATGGAAAAGGTCGGGCAGTAGGTAAAGAAATCTCGTGTGTGTGTGTGTGTGTGTGTGTGTGTGTGTGTGTGTGTGTGTGTGTGTGTGTGTGTGTTACTGCCTCAGTGACTCTCTAATGGTTGTGTCTGCAAACTGGACTGAATCGGCTGCTCCTGGGGAAATAAATGAAGTGGTGCTGAAGCTGCTGAAGTCTCCGGCGCTCTGCTCTGAGTCCTCTCAGCAATCAGCACAGCACCGTCACTAACACTTCAAACAAATTAATCAGCACAGAAAACACACGAAAATGCCGGGACAGAATGATCTGTAGCTTCGTATTTGCATGCTGTGTTCACTGTGTCTTTATCTGACAGATACATATAACATACTGTACCATTACGCTGAATTCTGGATTCTGATTGGTCAGAAGGTGTTGAATAATTTTCAGCTGACAGTAGCGCAGCTGCAAATCACAGGTTTATATATGAAGTAAGGAATAAAGCACTCTGTCGTGCTGATGTGTATAATAGCAAGGTAAAGTAACTCGCTTTCCATGTACGTTTATATGACATCAATACCAGGAAAAATAGCTTTAAAATCTACATTCACAAAATCAAATCTCTCGCTGTAGCACTGTAGATTGAACATGACAAAAAAGTGCTTCAGGCAAAGTCTGATCAAATTCTTTGGAGTTGTATAATCTCTCTCTCTCTCTCTCTCTCTCTCTCTCTCTCTCTCTCTCTCTCTTATCAGCCATAACATTAAAACCACTGACAGGTGAAGTGAATGACATTGATTATCTCGTTACAACGGCACCTGTCAAAGGTTGGAAGATATTAGGCAGCAAGTGAACAACCAGATCTTGAAGTTGATGTGTTGGAAGCAGGAAGAATGAGCATGCGTGAGGATCTGAGTGACTTTGAAAAGGGCCACATTGTGATGGCTAGACCACTGGGTCAAAGCATCTCCAGAACAGCAGGTCTTGTGGGGTGTTTCCAGTATGCAGTGGTTAGTAGCTACCAAAAGTGGTCCAAGGAAGCACACCTGGTGAACTGGTGACAGGGTTATGGACACCCAAAAAGAGATGGCATCAGGATGGACTATGGGAAGAAGGCAACCTGGCAGAGGCAGTTAGATGCTCTGGGCAATGTTCCGCTGGGAATCCTTGAGTCATGGCATTCATGTGGATGTTACTTTGACATGTACGATCTACTTAAACATTGTTTCAGACCATGTACAGCCCATCATGGCAAATGTATTCCTTAAAGGCAGTGGCCTTTTTCAGCAGAATAATGCACCCTGCAACATTACAAATATTGTTCAGGAATGGTTTGAGGAACATGGCAAAGGATTCAAGGTGTTGACTTGGCCTCCAAATTCCCCAGACCTCAACACGCTCAAGCATCTGTGGGATGTGCTGGACAAACAAGTCTGATCCATGGAGGGCCCACCTTGTAATTTATGGGAATTAAAGGATCTGCTGGTGTTAAATACCACAGCACCATTTTATAATAAGTCCCTGTGAATGAGCTGTTACTATGGAAACAATACAATATTAGAACTAGCAGATTAATATAAAGCTGTTGCAATACTGTCATAGCTGCTGTTATAGAAAATGAATCAACACATTTTGAGCATCAGATTCAAGAACTCAGCAGAGGCGTACTTTAATGTAAGTTACATGATGTGCAGAAGCGATTTGAAGATGCAGAATAGAAACATTTTGCAAACATATTGATAAGCACAATCGCTGAATCTGGATGTCGTTTCATTTCAGTCCTGCTTTTCATTCCTTCTTTCAGGTGATGTACACCCTGAGCTGCTTCATAGATTAGGTGTTGATTAACACTGACAGAAAGCAGAGATTCAGCTCGAGTGTGTGTCTAAGACGAGGGAAATGCATGTGCGGCAGAGCATATGCACGTAGCTGATTTTCCTGAGGTCAGACTTTTAATCAGGCTTTTAATCTCCTTCAACATGAGACTGAGAATTTCCCCAACTCAGAACTCCATTTCAGCTCCAGAGATGATCAGGATCTCATGCTTCAGCCTGTGGTGTTAATAAATGCTGCTTAATAATTCCACTATTTGTGAAAGAAAAGTTGACATAATATCTCATTGAGAAAAATACCGAATTCATGTTTTTTTGATGTCTTGATTGTTACAGCGTTTAATAAATCTCCATCAAATTGATATTTCAAATTGACTGGGTTATGACATCACAATGAGAAGCCAATTTGCATATGCTAATTTACAATAGAGTTGGCTCCACCCAGTTCACACTGTATGATACAATACTAAATAAATGCTGTATCACGAATTGTTTGAAATTACTGCTAATTTATGGTTACATTCGCTGATATGCTTTACACATTTAATACAGGACGTCCTCAGGTTACATACATCTCAACGTACGACGTTTCGAGTTTACGACGCTCACTACCATAAAAACTTTTAAAAATTGAGACGTGAGTGTTTCGGTTTATGCCGTTAGTGTCGAACTTGCGGAAGAATACGCAGTAGCGCTGCGTATGAGTGAGGGAGTTCAGCGACGAACATTATATTAAACGTATATTTATGTCTTTTTTCTTTTTCTGTGGCTTAGTTGTGTTTTTATGTTCTAGATTATGATTTTACAACTATGTTAGGGTAGGTAAGTGACTTAGGCTAGGGAGTGTTACGACTTACACCAAAATTCGGGTTACATCACTGTCGTAGGAACGGAACTGTGTCGTAAAACTAGGACCCCCGTACTGAATTAGCATTATACTTTTTAACTCAGTGCAAAACCAAGTAAGAGTGCAAGTTTGACATGTAATCCTGTGTAAAGCTTTTAAAACCAGTTTCTATTTTTTGGTAATTAATATTTCAATTGGAGCAAAAATGCTTATGATTTTTGTCTGTAAATGTCATACAGTAAGATATGTTCGATACGATATAATACGATATCTTCAATAAAATATGATACAATAAAATAAAATATAATTCAAGTTTTCTGGTAGAGACTTCTCCAGAGGGACTTTAGACAAGCATAAGTGTTTAACAAGCTATACTTGGTGAAAATTTGTGGAATTTATTCTGTAATACATATGCTTCTGGGTATTTATGTAAATATAAATAGTGATTTGTTGTTATTAAGAGGATAAGCATGTTCCAGGAGTCATTTCAGCATCAAATTACCACTGATTGTGACACAAGTGTGCTCAAAAATACAAAGGAATTGTTGATTAAGAGAAAGTGTTAAAAAAAAAACATAAAACAATAATTGAAAATAAAATCCAGCCTCAGTGAACTGAATGAAGAATCCAGCAAGAACACGTGAGTGGTGTTTAAGTAGACCGTACTAAACGAGGTGCATGTGGGACTCATTAGTTACCATGGTAACTGCTAGAACTCAGATGTGAGATGGACGGTACATAGAGAAGTCAGAATAATCAGTTTTCAGAGACAGCTGCTTCCATACGGAGGATGAATGAAAAAAAAGAGAGAGATTTTAAAGGCAGCTCAGAGTCTGTGCCTCACAAAGCTTCTGTTTTTGCTTAAACGTGACGGCGAGGTGACGTGTCCTTTTCAAGCGAGGAATATTTTTATTCCACTTCTGTACACCAGGGACAAGAGTCAGTGGAAAGTTTGAAAAATGAGGCTAACGTGCTGCTCCGACTCAGGAATACTTTACTAACAGTCTAGTTTGTTTAACGACCTGATAACGTCAGAGAACTCAATACATTTTAGCAAACAAAAGCGATCTGTTTGGAAAATGTTAAGTGTCATAAAACTATTAAAAAATTAAAAAGTGCCTTAATTTTGTTTCCCTTCACAAATAAACAGCAAAAAAAAAAAAACATAGCAATAACTTTATATATAATTTTAAAAATGTTTTTGTTCAGAGGTGTATTTTTAATGATCCAAATGATGGCATGAACTTAAATCATATCATATAAATTTTCTTACTTTTTTTTTTACTTTATGAAATTACATGTTTACTTATTTGGTACTGTAAGCTATTTTTTATTCAACTTTTTTTTAAATTCAATACAAATTATTTTAAAATGTTTATTTATTCTTTTTTTATATATATTTTAACATTTGTAATTCAAATTTGCCTTGTGATTTACGCCATTTTGTAACATTTATTTAATTTTGTAGTATTATTTTTCTCAGAACAATCAAGTTCATCTTAAACCTAGAAACTTTTTAAGCATTTTTAATACGGTACTGAGAGCTTGTACATTGTATTGTAATGACATTACAATAAAAGTCATGATGATAATATTATGATATCAAAAATAAATATTGGCACCCATCTTGATTCTAGCTCATCCATTCAGTGTGTTATATTACACAAAGCTCTCATGAACCTCATGCTTAGATGATTATAACATGTCACGTATGTAGGGTTTTTTCATTTATATTATTTCTTTTATTTACTTTCTTTTAACTATGATCATATATTATTCACATGTGAACTGTATGTGCTGTATGAAGTTTAAGGATTCAATGATATTCATATTCATGTGAGAAATGCACAAATTGTCGCAAATTACAGTTTTATCTTTTTGTACAAATGATTCTTTTTTTTAACCATATATAATTATTCCTGGTCATGTAACATCACATGTTCATTGCGCACTGACGTCACACTGCTTCACTTTATTATTTACTCTGTGCAGCTGTGTTTTATTTTCAACAAATTTATCTCAGAGAGTGTTTCAGTGAGTTGAGCGAGAGTCTTAGAGCTGGCTAAGTGCACTTTCATCCATCTGCGTGAGTGCTACTGCTCTGATTGACTGTTACTCATCCTACTCCAGGTATCGATCGAGTGGATCATCTCCTGTAGCGCTTAACCAGCCTGTGTTGCTCTGAAGGACTGAAGATAAACGAGAAAACGAGTTCCAAGTTAAAGTGATTCATTTGATAATCATATGATAGCACTACAATGCATAAAATCATGCAGACACGGGCCAGCAGGTAATAACTCTTAATAACGTGTCATAACATGTTCTTGATAAGAGAGATCAGAGAAGAATAGCCAGATTGGTTTGAGCTGACAGTAACTCAGATAACCACTCTGTACAAATGTGGTGCGCAGAAAAGCATCTCTTTATTCAGAACATGTCAAACCTTGAGGTGGATGAGCAACAACATCACAAGACTTACATCAGCTTCCACTTCTGTCAGCTAGGAACAGAAAGCTGAGGCTGCAGTGGGCGCAGGCTCACCAAAACTGCACAGTTGAAGACTGGAAAAGTGAAGCCTCGTCTGACGAATCTGGATTTTTGCTGAGGCACACAGATGGTAGAGTCAGAATTTGGCACCAACAGCATGAATCTATGAACCCAACCTGCACTGTGTCACCAGTCCTTTGGGATGTGGTAGAACAGCTGAAAAATCCACAGGAATTGTGTTATGCTGCCATGTGACATGGAGCAGAATCTAAAAGTAATGTTTCCAACATCTTGTGAAGACTTCAGGCTGTTTCGAGAGTATTAGCACATTATTATTATACCTTTTTATTGAATTCTGGATTATGATCGGTCAGATGTTAAATTTCTTGCTGTTTCTATAGTAACAGCTCTTTCACACGGGCTCGTCTGATGATGCACTATGTAAACTGATTAAAACATTTATCTAGCTTTTGAAGAAGGAGTCTCCAGTGTCAGCACTTTGTAATCTTCAGGACAGAGGAGTTGGGGTTGCTAGGCAACGTCACAAGCTGCATCTTAACATCGAGACAGAGAACAAAGAGAGGCTGGTGAGGGAACAAGTGTTTACAGCTGCTATATCGTTATACAGACATTAAAATGAACTATAAATGGATTAAAATATGAAATGTTGTTCATTCATCAATAACAAATGTAATGATTGATATGAGAGGAATAAAATGCTTGCAGACATGCTGTTACACAAACTTCGGGGTGCTAATAATGGTTGCTTACTTTCCTTACCTGTTATTTTCTGTGTAAATATCCTAATTATATCAAGCAACCGTTTTAATGTTCGTGTGTCTTATACATTGGCAATTAAATTCCACTTTTTTCACGAACTCTAATATGATTTTCGTGACTTTCCTGACAGGCTGAAAATCAAAAGATATAGTTCTGTCAGTCTGTGCAGTTTTATTTTAAAATAAACTTCACATAGTTGTGGATAAAAAGACTAGTGGAATGTGTATAATTATAATTAACAGATGGTTATCTGAGCATCATATCATGTGCGTGTATGTGTTATAAAAAAGAAAACCTTCTGGATGAAACGATTCTTTTTACTTGTTATAATTTGAACTGATTTTAATTATTTGAGGTCAATCATATGTTTAAAAGCAATAAATATTGGGTTTAAATACTTTTATCCACAGTAACTCACAGATGTTTAGAAGGATTTACAGATCCTTACTTAACAGTGATATGGTCACGGGTCAATTATCTGCAAAACGGAAATGGAACAAAGTGAACCGCTGCTGTAAAACGATCCTCACGCTGTAACTCGGGCTTTGCTTTGCTCTTTGCTCTGGGAGAGATGTGAGAAAAGAAAAGCTTTTGTGTGAATCAGGGTTGAAAGAGGAGCTGGGATGGCTGCAGGTCAGTGTCAGAGTGAAATACTCCAGCTTTAAACTTTCCTGAATGCTGAGCTGTTGGCCTTTCACCACCGCTACCCATTAACTGCAGAGAAAGAGTTGCTAAACAGAAGAGAAGAGAAGACAATGGGATCATGTAAAACTCTGAGTTCTTCATTCAAAAAGTTCACGGATTGTTTTCTGGGAGAAAGGATGTGACTTTCAAATGACGTCTCAGGTCTCGAGTGTGAGCTCGTAGAAAAACAGCCGGTTCTACAATTTAGAGTTTGCTGTAAAGGTCATTTCTGAATGTAATGTATTGCATGAGAAAAAAAAGAGTCTGCTGGAACTGTGTAGATGCCTGAACTCAAAAATCTGATGTTTCAATGGTTAGTGTTTGAATCATTTTTGTGTCAGTTCTTCCGTAGTATACTGACCATGTATGCGTTTGTGATCTCTACAAATTTAAATGAATGTGTAAATAATTAAAGAACAACCAACTGGAACATCTAATCTCCTTTTGTGTGTGCAAAATTAGAAGGTATAAATCATGACAGAGTGGTGTGATGAAGCAGAGTTACTGTTAGTACTGCAAAGCTGATCATTTTTCTACAATGGTACATCCTGAAGTGCTTTATTCTGCTTATAATGTTGTATTCTAAGCATTCTATGTATTGTATACATTTATTAATTTATCGGTCCATTTATAATTACATCTAATTCTGCAAAACATCTTAGTTTAAAACAAGTTAGTTCCTGTTTCGCATTATGTTATAGCAGCTATAAACAGTCCTTCCATCACCAGCCTCTCTTTTCTCCCTTAAAAAAAAAAAATGTATGTCATGTTTTCAAGAAGCTGCAAAGAAGCAAATCTCCTCTGTCTTGAAGAGGAAAGTTGAAGCTTTCGGTTTGACTGCTACAAAGCCAAAGCCCTGACCCTGGAGACTCCTTCCATAAGTGTTACATAAACAGCTCCTTACTTCAAGAAAACTCCACCATATCAACGAATTGCATTAATCCCTTTATGTAGAGTTTCTGCTGTGTAAGCCCCTGCAAAGGATTGGTTATTATAGAAACCACAATTATTTATTATATTGCAGTGATCTGCAGCTGTACAACTGCTAGAGCTGCTGTTATCAAGAACTAATCAACACTTTCAACACACAGAATTCAACATCGTTGAATCTTACTGTGTATATATTTGTAATGTTTATTGATTAACCAGAATACTGAGGGATGGGATTAGGTTGAGCAACACATGATGGTGTTTCCTGGATGCATCATCATGAGAATTCTCTCAGTAATTTTTAAAATGTATAAATTGTTTATAGATTTTTTTTTAGTGGTATTAAATGGCATTACAATGATTACTGGATGCTGTTCATGCTAAGGCACTGATGAAAAGCAAGGGGATCTTGTCAAAGCAATGCGACTGTAATCACATTCTCAGCAACTTCCATTTAAAGTGAAAAGGAATCAATTCTGCTCCAAAATAAAATAAAATACGACACTGCTCATTTGCATTCCTTCCTTTAGGTTAGAGCAAACACAGTAAAAAGAGAAATTCTCCCCATCTTTTAAAGTTAATGATGCTTAACTCGTCTTATCAAATTGTGAATGAACAACCGTTAAAATTCAAACGCTTTTTCTGGAATAAAGAACATTTACTTGGAAACTTTGAAAACTTCCCTTGAAAAAAAGGGTGTATTTATTGTGCTAAGTGCAAGTGCCTAGAGGAAGTCTTTAATTCTTCTGAGTTGGAATCAGGCCAGGGTTTGCATGCTTACCATTATGGAAAATTGTGTTGTGTATTTACGCTCCTCGGGGAACTGTGAGGTCTTGTCTGTAGGTCCAAACTTAGTGAAAGTGCTGAGTATTAAAAAGGAACACTTTAAAGAAATTAGAAAAGCTTAATAAAAGTGAAAGATGAAAGTAGAAAATCAATAAAAGTCCGTGATTAGAACAGGATTAAGAAGAGTGCAAACTTCTCTATGATGTGACATCAAACATGTTTCACTCTGTTCATAACATGATTCACACGGGTTCTTCATCAGCCATGTGGCTTGAAATGCTGCCATGCACGAGCCATAAATAATTGAAAGGTAGCTCTGCTTTGTTAATTTTGCTTTTTACTTCAGGACACTGAAAGAAAAAAAAGAGTTCCTCAAGGGCACTCCGGATCTCAGACAGTTCTAGTATTTTAAAGGAACATTTGTACGAATGTAAAATCTTCTGTTTGATTTATACAAACTTATAACTTTATAACTTATAGGGAACTAGCTGAAAACTTTTTTTCACACAGTATGCACAAAACACCCAAAATACTATCAAACAGTTCTTTTTCTGTAATCTTTTGATTAAAGATTGAAAGTTCAGTCTTTCTGTAAAGATTGTTCACCCTCAAAAATAATTTTTGGTACATAATTTTTTATCTTAATGACCACTGATAAGCTTGAAGCTAAATAATCTTCCTCAGACCCAAACTCTAACTCTAAACACCTGATAACTTGATGAATACCTTCAAAGAGGAAGAGGTTTGACAAGAGTAATATCCAGTGGTCCTCATATAAGGATCTTACAAGGATAAGTGTGGTTGGGAGAAAATGTGATGTCCTCATATGAGGGCAGTAGGGTCTCATGAGACTAAAGCTATAACGCACGCACATTCCCAGGTATTAGTTACATAGTAAAGGTACAATAGGTATATACTTGATGGTAGCCCTGCACCGACAAAGAAAGTACACTTAGGTATTAGGTATACCTTTATTTCTGAGAGTGAATGGGCTTTTTCTGAATTAAATTGGGAAAAAAGAAATTTCTGTCACAGGAAACCAGTACTGGTGACAAGGAGAGCTACCAAGTGGGGGAAACTTGGTGAATTCCCATTAAATAACTTTTTGTTTGGTAAAATGGAAGGTACTGAGCTGGAAGAAGGACAATCTTGGATTTTTGGCAAATTCTAAGAGTCGGGGAAGGCTCCTAGGTGATGCCTAATCTAAAATGGTGTTAATTTGTTAAGAATAAATTCCTTTTAATTACCATTAAATTGGACGAAGGTGACAATAAATGTTGTTTATTCACACATCCCCCAATAGCATTGGTGATGCTTCTACTATTAATAAATCCATGGTGACTGAAAGTCTGCAGATATTCTCAGCTTGATACATGCTGCCTGGAGGCCCCATGTGACTTGAAGCCCCAAGCAATTGCTTGTCTTGCCTTCTAGCTTTCCCTCTGATAGTGGATGAACCATATAGAAGTCACAGCCCTTTTCAAGAACAATTCCCAGCTGAAAGCTATATTTGATGCTACAACCTGATTTTTGATTGCACAAAATGCTTTAAAGACCACTTTTTAAAGCAACACCCTTCTGCTTTCACATATAAGGCACCATCCAGTATCACCCTGATAGATCTGTGTGTTGATCTGGCCTTTGCTTGTTTACGCTGACCTCGGCGCTCTGTTGTGGAGTGCCTCTCTCTGTCCAATTATGCTGTCCTTTGAGAGACTGCCTCAAATCACATCAGAGTCAGGTCAGATCTCTAAACACATCAAAGTATACAGCATTTACAAAAGCTCAAACTTTTTTACATCCACCTGCATGCCATTGTATTTAATGTTCTGAACAGAGCAGTTCTATTGAAAATAAAGAGACATCCATCCATTATCTATACCACTTTATCCATCTGGGTCGCGGGGAAGCTGGAGATAATCCCAGCATCTTGGGGCAAGAGGCGGGGTACACCCTGGGCAGGTCGCAAGTCCACCACAGGGCCAACACAGACAAACA
>JAQQZU010000013.1:11660181-11677576 GCA_030068025.1 Parauchenoglanis punctatus | reverse complement strand
GGTGACCCGGGGATCGAACCCAGGACCTTCTTGCTGTGAGGCGACAGTGCTAACCACTGCACCACCGTGCCGCCCTATAAAGAGACACTGTTTAACTAAATCAAATGACTTTGTTGCCTGAAGAGGGCTGACAGGGAAATGGTGATCAGGTTAGGTAAGCATAACCAATCCAGGTTAATTTAATAACCAACAACAATTTAATTCCATTAGGTCCTGACAAAGGTGCCAAGTTGAGTGCCCCTCAGGTGTGAAATGATTAATTATCAAAGCAAGTAATGATTTTACATGAAAGTTTCCAAAGTATACACCAATTCTAGGATAAAACTAGAACTTTTCAGACATGTACAGCTTTATGCATGGGCTCCTCAGCGGGTCATTTTAGGGCTCTCAGCTTCTCTGTTGTAGAGAGGTACCAATATTAACTGGATTCTAGAAATCCCAGCTGAGAAAAAAAACAAAAAAAACAATTGACAAAACAATTGGCAGGACCAAATTGGGGAGAAAAAAAGAAAATTTGGTGAATCCTATACGACCCTCCCACCCTCAAAAATAAAATGATGTACATAATGTTGTACATAATGTTCTAACAGTCCAGCCTTCTTATTTTCTGTTACCTCCCAAGAACTGGCTTTGTAAATTCAAAGGTTAAAGTTCATCTAGACAAAGTTGGTGCAAAGCAAACACAACATCTACCAAAAGCAAGTGGACATCTTTCAACTCTAACATAGCTTTACCTTCAGTGAAGGCTTTTCCTGCAGGAGATGAGAAATGCTATGGAGGTAAAATGATGATGCATTTGAAAGTGCCATATAGAACCTTAAAGAGGTTTTGGTTTCTGCAAAAGGTGTAAAGAATCAAGAATTTCTAGGCAGTAATTAGTAATGAAGTATCTAAGTAATTTAGCTTTATCCTGCTGTTTTTTGATCTGGATACATGTGTGGTGTTTTTTCAGCTTTAAAGATTCTGTATGTGGATGGCATCCAGCATTGCAAAGTGTACAAATTACTGCAAATTCTTAAGATATTCTTAAGTTAGCAGGGGTTCGATGGGTTAGAGGCAAGGCTAGCAGCCATAAATTAGATTTGGGACTAGATTAGCTGACATACATTAAATCCAAGGCTAGGCTAGGAGCATTACCTTAGATTCAGGGATAGGCTAGCAGACATACATTAGATTCGGAGCTAGGCTGGCAGCCATACAATAAATTCGGGGCTAGGCTAGCAGACGTGCAATAGATTCTGGCCAGGCTTGCAGCTGTGCCTCAGATTCAGGACTTGGACAGCAGATATACATTACAGTATATAAAGGACCAGGCTAACAGTTGTGCAGTTGTTAACCTAAACCTAGGTCTATTATGAATTGGGGCAAGGCAAGTAAACATCTGTTTTTAAAGGGTCGGCGGATTAAGGGCTTGTGGCTGAACGTTTTCCTAATCTCATAACTTGTATGAAATCCAGCAAAATCATAATGATTAATTATTAATATCATCATTGACATGTTCCTCACCTCTCTGGTGTTCTGTACTTGCTTTTATGACCTGCCCTGGGCCTTGGAGATGTTGATAAAAGGTGAAAGAGGTCAGGAAGTCACTAACACCCTGCCATGACTGACACACTTGAAAAAACCCATCTAATGAAATCTCAAACAATCTTGTAATCTTGATTCAGTGTTTCACTCAGATACTTTATTTCCCTTTACTTCTTCTCTCTGGAGCATGGTGAAGCAAAGTGAACTCGCTGACCCCTGAAATCATTTTAACAGACTGGAATGACCTTGGAGAGCCAACAGGGAGCTGAGGCCGTTAGAACTGTGAGTGAGAAAAAGTTCAGGATAGTCTTATTACCTCTCTCTCTGTTTCGTGATATGATTTTTGACAGTTTTAGGGCACTTTTTTTGGTGAAGCTGCCCAGTCCAAAATCGAAGTGGATAATTTTGTGAAAAATATTTTTTTGACATGTCAAGCGATTCTGAGCCAAATATAGGCAAGGGCAGGCCTGAAGATATATTTGCAAATGGGTCAAAAAGGAGGAAAACATAAACTTCCCACACATGTACATGATTATGTGCCTAATGTTGATGTAATGTAAGGCATAAACTATTATGCGTCATGCAGTTGTAGGAGCAGAGTCAGTGCGGGGGCATGATAAACCCACTACCCTGAACCCCCACCCCACCCCCCACCCCCCTTAACAGCACACCCCAAAGTGTTTTATAACTTTTATATCACAGCAATTTGCAAGATTTGCAACATTCAATTACACGCATAACTGTTACAAAAAACCCTCATAAAACAGCAATAATAATAGTAATAATAATAATAATAATAATAATAATTATTATTATTATTATAATTATTATTATTATTATTATTATTAAATCTGCAGCTATGGCGTGTGAATTCATTGTGTGCTCTGATATAGCAAACAATGTCCATACACACACAATAATAGCAGAGAAAGGCTACAAGCACATCACCCACATAGCTTTAACCCCCCTTAACTAAACAATCATTATGCAAGGACATAGTTATTACACCTGAAATTAAAGATCCCTGCATCCTGTAACTCTTCAGCACTATACCCACCATAAATTCAGTGGCTCCCTAGTGGCAATCCTGCAATGTCTTGCTAATATGTATGTATTAATATATATATTAGCCTTCGTTTGCATGCCATCTTGCCACATAAAGAAGATGGTTTGTCAGAGATAGTAACCTCTATCTTGACTGAACACTCCACATGGAATCATTCATTAATTAAAGGCTTCATTAGAGCAGTGTAGTAGCGTGAGTGTATCTGCCACTTGTTCAGAACATTACGTAGGCGGAGAAGAAACACTTCACATTATTCTGAGGAGATCTCACATGCCACAAAATGAGTCTGCTCAGGTCAAAGCACAGGTTGTTCGAAACATATCTGCATTGCAATGGACAGCCATGTTGCTGGGGCCGAGTAGTGAAAATGCAAATAAGTTTGAACACAATATGTAAGGAATAAAACACTCTGCTGCTATGCTGTTGTAGGAAGTTAATCAACCTTGGAGTGGTGTGATGAAACGGAGTTACTGCTACAAATCACCGTCGCCACAGGCTTGCTCATTAGGGATATATAGATAAATGTATAGATTCATAAGCTTATATTCAGAATTTATATACTTTTGTGAAGTTGCTTTGTGACAATGTCTGTTGTTAAAAGCGCTATACAAATAAAATTGAATTGAACTGATGATTTTCCTATAACAGCACACCCTGAAGCATTTTTTTTTTCATCTTATACCACACCAAGTACAGTTTTTCAGTTATTACGAATGAGAAGATTTCTGAAAACTTTACAGCTTTACCTCTGAATGTTTTAAAGCACTGACACTGGAGACTTCTTCCATACATGTTAAATAAACTTCCAACATATAAAGCTTCATATTTTTCTTAGATGAATACCAATACTTTTTACATATCTGTTTTTTTATTAGGCATAAACTGATGTCTGATGTTCTTCTTGGTCTAATGTAGAGAAAATCACCAGCCTATAAAGGTTCTTCAGTGATTTAATTATGGACCCATGGGGAGATTGATTGAGGTGTTTTATAGACATCTTGTTCTGAGTTATTCTTCCTCATATTTATTTGTGCCATTAGAGCTTGTTTTATTGTCCAGGTCCAGTTTTTAAGCTGCACACAGGGACACTGGGGTCAGAACATGGTGGAGTTATTTATGGAGGTCATTAAGTGGCCGGTGGTGTCCGGCAGTCCGCCTTTGTAGTGGTAGGAAGGCTATCTGAAGGCTGCTCTCTCTTTTCAGCTGTATAAAAGCACACATCCTTTAATCAGTTTATGTCCTCCGAATTTCTCAGTCTCTCTCACCCTCTGTTTCTCTTATCTATATTCTGCAAGTCAAGAAGCTACTAATAAAAGAAAAAAATTGTAGAGCCTTTGTTAAAACATTTGGCATTAACTTACAAAAAAAAGTTATTTGTTCATTTACTAATATTTAAAATAATTCTAAAAACAGTTTTCCTGTCCAGTTTATCATGACACTTTAATAAATAGATACTTGGACTAGATTAATTTCAATATTCTAATTTCAGTCAGAGTCCAGCAACTTAAAGAGTTTGTAGTATTTTAATGTACCTTTAAAAATTCTAATGAAATCTCAAACTTGTATTCTTGAAGTAGTGTTAAAATCTTACCATCTATTCCTCTTCATAACTCTTTTCATTAATTTTAAATTTAACTTATTTATTCTGTGATGATTCATTTCAGTTCAAATCAGATGTTTACCTGCAAAACAGCATTAATCAACATACGTTCATTCTTTATATTGCATATTTTGTTTCACAGGGAGAAATTTTCTTTATTTCATTTATCTTTTATTTACTTTTGAACTCACAAAAGAATACAAAATCATATAAACCGAACCACTTTAAAGAGTAATTTCCTGAGACAATTTTATTATCTTTGGAATTTCTCGTTTACGGGCCTGAATGTGTAATAGAGGAAGGAAAACAATTTTTCAAGAGACACGATAAAAGGAGATGAATTCCTGTGAGAACAGGAACAGATTTGATTTGTGGACAATCCACAACATTAAGTGTAACTTAAAAAAAACCAAACATGTACAGCATGTTTTTTAATAAAAAAAATGTAATCTTTGGTCCATTACTGTGGTACAAGAGGAATGAAACATTATGGGACATGCTGTTATTGGAAAATAATCAGCTCTAGATTGGCAACACAAACTCCACTTTATCATACCACCCTGTTTCATTTACCCTTTAAGCATGACATGGAGTGTTTTTCTTAGATATTCTGCAAGAGGAGAACTTCACTCAGTGGTGTTGTAAATCTAATTGCTTCTTGGTGGATGTGTTATTATATCCGTGCTTATAGACAGATCGTTCAGTGTCTTTCATATCACACCAATCGGATCCAGCGCAATTGTGGTTCTCCTTATGTTGCTGTTCTGGCTTTTCTCATTTCATTTCACTTCTCTTATCATGCTCTGTCTCACCTCATCTGTCTCTGAGGGCTCTCAGACCTGCCTGTGAAACCACAGCAGTAATACTCCATTTTTGGCCCTTACACAATGAAGCATTATCTCAGAGAAAGAACAGAAAGGGAACTTCGTGTGGAGATGGAGATGGTCAATTCATTATAGTCCACCACTATAGGCTCATTTAGGGCACAGCGAGAGTCCAGAAATTTCTCTCTTTCCCACTTTCCTTTTCTACTTGATGATTCACTTCTCTCAAAAAAGTAATTGTCAAGGTTTGACATTGTGGCTTCAGCAGACAGAGCTGGTCATAATATCCTGTGCACAGAAATCACCTGGATCTCCATTTCTCTTCATCTGCATACAGGAGATCAGCATCCGCCAGCAAGACAGAGCATTAATTTTTGCTTGGATTATCGAAGACAAGACTTAAGCATGAGTTGGTGGACTTTTCTGTCTCATATCTCTCCCTATAACTAATTGGTCCCTTGGAAAGGAAGCCCTCATGCACTCTTGTAGAAATAATCTGAAAGGTAAAGAATGAGCTCCTTGAATATAAATGTGCAAATACAATCTTCTAATTACAGCACTCAAAAATCTGTCTTCCTCTTGGCGCCCAGCACCTGACACCACTGACCTTTACATCTCAAAGTGAATGGCCAATTCTCGGACTAATAAAGGCTCTCTTAACATTTTAGAGTTGTGCCTACAGAACCGGATATGTTTGGCAGGGTTCCTGACTATGTTTAGTGCTGATTAGATGTGGATATAACCCTTGCTTAAAACCTCAGAACCTACAAAATCTGTTTAGTTGGTGGACAAGGTCAGTAATAAATATCTGATCTGGAGCCTGTTAGCATCCATAGATATACAAACGCAGGTCATCAACATACTGTATTGTGCGTTATGGTGAGTGCGCAAGGCCAGGTCATCAACATATAATTGCCATCATATTCATGATAATGGCAGGAAATGTACACATTCAGCTGACACTTGTTGAGTGTTAGTTGACAAATGTTGAGCATGTCTGTGGATGAACATACTGTGTGGACGTTAATGACATGCCACACTTGGTATTTACTGCAAGTTACAATAAACGCAACAAGATACGAGAAAAAATCTGCAGCCTCAAGGGCATGCATAAAAATACTGCCAGAGTTCCCTTCTCTACTTTGAGAGCAGGTTTGTTACCTCTGCCAAGGAGATTATTCTTTCGATGAAGTTTTTTTGTTTGTCTGCTTTAAGAAGGATTGCACAAACCTACCAAAACTGATTTACATGAGGCAGGGTGTAGCATGGGCCAAGGAAGGACCCATAAAACTTTTGACTGGGTCCTAGTCACAGGGAAGATCCATGAATTTAGTTTCAATTTTGCCAATGTAAACGTATGATTACTCTATTGGAAATATATCCAGCCATATAAAGTGGCTGAGGTTGCAGATTTCCATATCATAGAAGACTCGACTATTGACCTTGGTGAAGTTAAAGGAAGAAACATGGAAAATTAGACAGAAGGTTATGGAGACGATTCTGTGCCACGTCAAGCAATAACTCCTAGGTCCTGCTGTAAGTGGTGAGTATTTTTAGCTATTTTAATACTTTTATTAATTACTTAAAGAGCAATGCAATGAAAGTTTTTTTCTTCAGTGGGGCATGTTGTCCTTATATATTAAAAGCAGGTTTGATTGCTATTGTATCTGTCATAAAATCTTCTCCATAGTCAAAGGACTTTGTGGATGACCATAAATCAGATTATCCTCTCTGCCATGAAGTGACATTGTATTTTTTTGTACTGGAAAAAAAATTTGAGTAAAAAATCTCACAGTCTTATCTGACCTCTGTGATTAATTCAGAGGGTATTGATTCACCAGCACTTCAAATCTCCACTGAAGGAGGACAATGCTTTCAAGGATTTACCTCTCAACTTCCCTGAAGTTTAGAGCAGTATATCGAGTATTGATGTGGGATTCAATCATTTTTGGCAGAAATGGACCTAAGCTAGCTTGAGCTCAAATATGAGAAGGAGTCATGTTTTTGGTAAAAGTCATGGCGATATCAGTGCGTTCGGTTTTAAATCCTCTTCCAGATGCATGAAGTTGAGGTTCTCTTTCACAATGTCGACCTGGAAGCTTTCTTTACTTCGTACACTCGAGCGAGCTGTCATCTCATCAGCCTGTCAGCCCTGAAGAGTGGCTACAGTTGAGAACCTGCAATGGAATATTCTTCTGCCAGATTTCAAGACTTTCAGCAACAAGTCCAATGTTTTGATTGCCTCGAAAAAAAAAGAAAAAAAAATCAGTTTGTTTGAGTGGATGGAGGTGAAGGAGGCTGAAGTGCTGAAGCTCTTCACTGTGGTGGCTTAGTGGTTAAAATTCTTGCACCAGTTCCATGATTAATCAATTAGTCCTAAACCATATTTTGATTGGAGGTAGTTTAAAACTAGCAGAGTGTAGTTAAGATATCACCACAGGTAGTTAAGATACATCATAACTAGTAATAAATCAAAAACACAATCCAGCTTAAACAGGAAGTCCTGTGTCATAGACAGAGGGAAGCATTTAACACCTGCTTTTATAATTATAATATATTTACAATTTAATTACGTATATGCCAGAATGTTTTTTTTTTTCAGAAAACAAAAATGTACAACTTTACCTCTGTTACAAAGCACCAACATTAGAGACTCCTTGCAATGACCAAGGACTTTGGAACATCCTGTTCTCACTTACAGTATGTTACAGCATCTATAAACAGTCATTCCATCACCAGCCTCTCTTTATTTATTCTTCCTTGAAAGTAATAAGACAAGAAAAATGCCTTGTCATTATTTTTTGTTACTGAAAACCACAATGCATAAACACCTGTGCGGAAGATGGCATCAAAAATAATTTGAAAAGAAATTGCGCTAAATTAAACAACGTTTAATAAATTATTTATTGCATTTTACACAATTTTGGTTGAATAACTTTAGCTGTGATACACTGGGATTAATTTAATTATATTTCATCAGTGTTTCATTTATGTCTCTACACACATTCTACCTTAACAATATCTCAATAAAGAGGCAGATGAAGATTATTGTTGCCAACTGGAGCGCTACTCCGAGTCTCCTTTTAACTGAACTTGTACGGTCACACTAATTCACACATCTGATATTCATGCACACGTCTCAATACTACCCATGACAATCAATGTGCAGTCACCATACACTGGGATATGACAAAGACAACAAAAATATAGTGCATGAAATTAAATACATAACAATCAGTAAAGTCAAAGATTTCTCCTCATTGGGAGGTGAATTTTGGTTCATGTATGTAC
The DNA here is from genome assembly GCA_030068025.1 of Parauchenoglanis punctatus. Lineage (NCBI taxonomy): Eukaryota > Metazoa > Chordata > Actinopteri > Siluriformes > Auchenoglanididae > Parauchenoglanis > Parauchenoglanis punctatus. The sequence goes on along the minus strand of JAQQZU010000013.1, from coordinate 11,669,268 downwards.
ATTTTTGGATTAAATTTAGTCCACTTATGCAATACATTGTAATTAAAGCATAGGTAATTAAAAACAATTTAATTATATTACATGTCACTTTGTTGCCATATTTTTAAGTAACCATTAGTCACATTTCTACAGTGAGTTACAAAGCTTTGATACTGGATTTTATAATTGTTAAAGATACATCACCATAAAACTTCACCATATCAATGATTACAGACATTTTTTTTTGTTGTTAAATAACTCCAAATTGCTAACTGTCTTGTTCAGTTTCAGGATAGTAAATTGAAGACCTCTGATGCACAGTGTTTAATTAAAATGAATATTCATCCAATTAAAATAATCTGCTAATTTGTCCATTTTGAATTTTAATTCGAATGTCTCTGGCACTAGATTGACCTGTGAGAGCTACATCATTAAACTGAAATGCTGCTCTGCTGGTGCACAGAGTGAGGGCTGATGCTTAATTTTTTATCTTTGTGATGAATAAATTGTGTCAGAGTATAGCCAGTAATTGCCTGGCTAAGAGATGTGTTTTAGTCCATGTTTGATTTCATCAGGTCACTCTGTGTTAGGGCCAGGAATATTAAACAGAATTACAAGATCCAAGGACATGTTATTAAAATCTGAGTTCTTTTTCCAGACCATGGTTTGTTTCCATTTAATTTCATTAAGTCCAGTTTTGGACTTTTGGAAACAAGGTGTCTGTGTGTGTGTGTGTGTGTGTGTGTGTGTGTGTGTGTGTGTGTGTGTGTGTGTGTGTTGGGGAATTTGGTGCTTATGAGGCAGATACCTTAAATATGTATTTAGGCTATGCATATGTAGCATACATACTCAATAACACACAATGCCTTGTGCATTCTTGATACACATAAATATCAAGTAATACGAAACACATATAAATATCTACTAATACGAAATACATGTGTAATTTGTAATCACGCCTACAAAATAGTGCAAGTGTAATTCTTTACACAAAATATGATGGCTGCCTAATCTTACAGAAATGTGCTATACATTCATAATAATGCACATATAATGTATAATTCATGTATTCGTGTATTATATCAATGTCTAAGGTGGTATATACATATGGTATAATTCATTATAATGCACTGTGTGATTTATGCATATAAAGTGTAAAGATGTGCAGTGATATACATATACTGGTGAAACTATTTGCATACTAATAAAAAGAGATTGTTGGTTTTGTATCCTTTGAAACTTCAGCACTTTAACTTTCAGTCCCTAAATTGAAAATATAATTGTATAAAATTTTTTGAATGCCACACCGAAATAAACTTCTCATTTGTTATTTGTTTTTGCTTCTCACTGATGCTTTAATTAAACTTTTAATTACATAATATGCGGTGTTTACTGAGGTCTGTGTGTTTGTGTGTTTATTTCTATGTATATGTGTGCTATCCTGTCTGTCATTTTTAATTAAACAAGGGCAGTAGGAGTAGAGTTCTCATCTCTCTGTTCATCGCTGAGTTTTAGCTTTGTGTTTACCTGTGTTTTTTTAGCTTTCAGATATTTGATGAATGTTTTGCTCAATCCATGAAAAGCGAGGTTATTGAAAAGACGTGACATTTATGGATCTCACTATAATACAGCAGCTGCATTATATATAACTGCTGTTTTCTCTCCTTTCCCTCTTGTTGTTTCTCGTTTCTAAGGTGCATTTCATTCATAACGCTTTTTTATTGATCCGCACCTTTTGCACTTTCACTAAAGTAAATGTTCAAATGCCAGCAACATTGTTACACTCCTGAGGTAGCATTTGAGTAAAACTCGGAATATACTCAGATAAAGGAGATACTTTAATTAAATAGAGTAACATAATTTACACTTCTAGTAAATTTTGGCTAATAAGATTAGATATCCAGGGGTTTAATAAAAGCTGAGAAATTATACTCAAGTGGAAGGATAAATAATGCAACAAAATCTTACACTATTAAAACACGTCAAAGTCAGAAAGTTGCTGCTTTTAAATGTGCTGAAGGCCTTGTTTTTATGTATAGTGTAAATTTTGAAAACATCATCCAGTCTGTGCAACTTTGCTGCTCATATGTATTTCTAATGTTACATAGTTTGCTACTAAATTAATCGGAAGTAAAATAACCTGTAAATAGCCAAGATTTACCATTAGCTAGAATTTTACTGCCGTTAGCAAAAAAAAAATACAGGCTAAATACAGTTACATTTTTAAAAATTTGGCTTCTCAAATTTGTTAGCCAGCACCAGCAAACACTGATTGTCTTCTTTCTTCTTCCTTGTCAAAAACCCAATCATTCATCATAGTTATAGGTAATTATACACTAATGAAAACATACTTATGAATATACTAAATTCCTTTCTGCTAATAGAGCCCCCTAACTCCTACATAGTGGACTTTTAAACTTACCTCAACATGTTTTTGTTTTGTTTTTTCATGTGGGGTTCCTGTCTTCTAATATTTATAGTTTTTGTTTACTTCAGCATACTGAATCATTACACTGAGGTAGGTATGCACATAGATAGCTTTAGTGTTAACAATACTCAGTGACAAAAAAAAGTTAGGCACCTAGAAGGAATGGTCCAATTTGGATGTAATTCGTTAAAGGTGCAGACCAGCAATGGGTATGTAAATGATTTGAATTGCAAAGAGCTGGGACGTCTTGTCACCAGACACATAAGATGCCTCGTAAATGCATTAGACAGCATTACCAGCATTTGACAGAGTTTGATAGGGGTCACATTGTGGGTTTGCATGAGGCCAGGTGGTCTTATCATGCAATTGCCAGGTATGTGGGACACATGAAGGCACCCATACATGTCGTGAAGGTTCAGGTCACTTAGGACAGACCACATGAAGGAAGGATTGTTGTATTGTGCGCAAAGCATTGCAAAACCCCATGAGCTAGGCGCCTGCCATCCGGACACAGGTATTAGACTCTCTACAACACCCCGTGTCATCCCGCTCCATGTCTCCATGACTGGTATCAACAGGACTATGGGTTCACCGTCTCATGCTTAGGCTGCAGTTAACACCAGTGCAGAGGTGGCTGTGTTTGGAGTGGTGCCATAAAGGAGAGGCATGGACTGATAAAGGGTGGCATCGTACCATGTTCAGCAATGATTCTCAGTTCTGCATTACCATGGATGACCATCGTGTCTGCATATGGCAGTACAGAAGGGAGATAACCAATCCTGCCAATGTTGTGGTCAGACACATTGGCGTTACTCCTGGCATCATGGTGTGGGGAGCCATAAGGTATGACTTCAGGTTTTCTCTGGTAGTGATACAGGGGACCCTGATGGCACAGCGCTATGTCAATGATATATTGCATCCACATGTCTTACCTCTCCTGAGACAGCACCCTGGTACAGTCTTTCAACAAGATTACGCCTGTCCACACACGGCACATGTGTGTATGGACTGCCTGCGTAACGTTGAGGTCCTCCCATGGCCAGACAGGTACCAACAGCTAATTATTTACATTTACACTAGATGTGGGCCAAGCTGTGGGCCGACTTGCTGCAGGAGAGGATACAACGGCTGTACAACTCCCTTCCGCACCGTATTGCTGCATGTATCCTGGCCCGGGTGGTCCCACGCCCTACTGACCTGGGACCAGCAGTGTGCCCATACTGCCAACTCTGTTGTCTGTTTGATCTGATATTGTAATCATTGCAATACAGTCACATGAGCTTTCACTACGTGCAGGTTCATTACATTTTTACCACTCCATTTGGGTGCTTAACGTTTTTTGTCACTGAGTGTACATTGTGTAGCATGACAGGATCACTGGATGACAAAATGGCAGTATAGTTATTTCCCTACATTGTATATTGTTGGATGCTAGAGACTCCTTCCAAAACGTAACCATAGTCAACAATATTTTAAATCTGTATTGTGAAGCATCACGTCACTGTGAAGAGCTGTTACTATAGAAACGGTAACATTTTAGAATGAGTGCATCAATATAAACCTGTGATTTGCAAATGCACTGAAGTCAGAGCTGCTGTTATTGAGAATTAATAAACATCTTCTGACCAATCAGAATTGACATCTGACATTTAATTGTACCCTGAATTAGAATAAATTTTTCTACAATAAATATAAGAAGCATGGTTGTTTTCCCCAGCCAAAGCTCACTGCTGTGATGTGCACACACATGTTGTCAGTGATTTGCTGGGATTGAGCGTCAACTCGTTCCGACTCCTGCAGCGAAAGGCACCATTATCAACACACAGAAGACGGAATGGGAGACAGTGAAGTAGGCGAAGGCCATTAGCTCACTCTAAAAAAGCTGGTCTATCTTTTTGACTGCTTTTCTATATCCTGCTCCTCTGTATGCATGTCACTTTTAAATTCAGGGCACTTCAGCACTAAAGAACAGACACACAAACAGAAATTGATACCACACTCAGAGGCTAAATCACTGGCTCTGATTTGGGGAATAAACTGCCAAAGGTGTCCAGGATGCACACAAAATATAAGCACTTACAGTATTTATCCATCCATCCATCTAACCATCCATCCATCCATCTAACCATCCATCCATCCATCCATCCATCCATCTATCTATGATGTGGGTAAACATCCTGGCACTAGGGTGACCTGAAATACTTGCATGAGGTCTGAAGCATGAACTAACTAAAAAACAGTAATTCTGTAAAAGATAGAAAAAAAAGAACAAAAAAGTCAAGTCAGTCAAGTCCATATCCCCTTAAACCACAGGGAACAATCTCCATTAGCTGGCTATGGCACCATTACATTTCAATGTCATTAAGGGAGTGAGCTTCATAATTACACAGGCCTGCTTCACAGACAAACTCTTAATGAGCATGCAATTATAGTCGAGCTCCTGGCAGCTCTCACACAGTCATGTGCTCTTCAGTTCCATCCATGGATATTTCTGAGAACAGTTGGACTATTTAGCAGATGATTGTGTAAGTTTTAGGTCCTGGGTTATTTGCATAAATGCTGAGCATTAATGATGTTTTGCTGGCATGTCAGTCAACTCTTTGAGTCAGAACTTTGAGTCAGCTTTTTGAGTCATTTTCTTGAGTTGGCTCTTTGAATCAGATTGCGAGTTGTTGGGTTGACTCGCTTACTCAGAGCTTTGAGTCTGCTGTTTGAGTCAATTCTCCAAGGTGGATCTTTGAGTAAAGTGTTTGAGTTATCACTTGAATCAGATGACCGATACAACTGTGTGCATTGGCTCTTTGAGTCAGATGTACTGAAACATTTCTTTAAGTCAACTGTTTGAGTAGGATGGTTTTTTTGTAGATGTAGGCACTGGTGTAACTTCGCAATATGAAAGGGATGAGTTACCAACATAAATGGATTTTAATCTTGTATTTTACTGGACAGGTGGCACGGTGGGGTGGTGGTTAGCACTGTTGCCTCACAGCAAGAAGGTCCCGGGTTCGATCCTCGGATCACCCAGGGTGCCCTTTTTGCGGAGTTTGCATGTTCTCCCCGTGCATGCGTGGGTTTCCTCCGGGTTCTCCGGTTTCCTCCCACAGTCCAAAAACATACAGATTAGGTCAATTGGCTACTCCAAATTGCCCATAGGTGTGAATGTGAGTATGTGTGGCTGTTTGTCTGTGTTGGCCCTGTGGTGGACTGGCGACCTGCCCAGGGTGTACCCGAAGTCTGCTGAGATTGGCTCCAGCTTCCCCCATGACCCAGACAGATAAAGCGGTATAGATAATGGACATGCTACGAAAATCAGTGTCAACCACACAGGCCCTGACATGGACTTCCAAGGGGAGAGAAAGAGAGACTGGCCAAGGAAAAATAACCTCCAGGCTAACATCAAGAAGATGGGCCTCACCTGAAGCAAACTGGAGACAAAAGCACAGGACAGAGGGCTCTGGAGATCTCTTGTTGAAGGCCTATATTCCAGGAGGGATGAAGAACCTAAGTAAGCAAGTAATCTTCTTATTCTTAAAGCACTGACACAGTAGTATCAAAAACAAGAATGCAGGGATGCTTACTGTGTATCCCTGCACGTCTCTAGTGCTTTTCTGATTTTTCCCCACTGAATAAGCAAAACAGCAATGAGTATGAAAATGAGCAGTTGATTGGTATGCTGAGTTAAAATGATTTGACCCACATAAAAAGAGCTACTAAGTATGCATTGGTGTAATTTTTAACCAAATTTTAGATTAAACAGAACCCAAAATCACACCAGAATTCCTGCAACACACATACAACCATGAGAATATGAGAAACACTTAAGGATACATACTAAACTGTACAAGAATTACTTACAAGAAATGATATAGTATCTGTAGATGGTGGAATTGGCCAGTTGCTAACATTATGCTAATAATGCCACTTAAGACGTCAGAGTGATATTCGGCAGATATGCAAAGCCTGAGCCCACCACATTTAAAATCCAAAACATTGGACTAGTGATCGGAAGGTTGTGAGTTCAAACCCCAGCACTGCCAAGCTTCCACGGCTGGGGCCTTGAGCCTTAACCTTCAACCTTCATAAAATAATGCAAGTGTATAATAATATGTAAGGGCGTTTGCTAAATGACGTAAATGTAAATGTAAAATCATTTGGAATACACAGAAAAGCATTGTGGTTAAATTTCTTCCCATGATAGCATAAAAATGGGCTATGGATTGGTCAATTGACGCTTCCGATTTTCCTAATTGTGCCTCCTCGTTTCGTTTCTGTGCAAGGAAGCGGAGAAAAGATGCAGGAAAAGGAAATGAGGACAAGGAGAATTTAGAACAAACACATTTAGCAAATGAGATGTTGTCACTGAAGCGCTGAAGCGTTATCCTTCATTTAAACGTTATTGCACATGTAGCTACATCACAGGCTTTAATGTTGTTGTTTTTACCGAAACTAGATTCTGCTCACCACCTGGCTCCTCCATCAGCAAAGCAAAACATATTCATTAACTGTCATGCAAAGGTTTGTGTATTTATATTTCTTGTTTTGTATCAGCCATTGTAATTTAAGTGTTCCAAGTATTCTAATATGTGAAACTGAACATCATGTACTACAATAGAAAAAGGATTTAATTTCTTCTGAAGGTGTTTTAAGAATTCGATATGTCTGCCATCTTTAAGGACTTGATTTCTGGGTCGAGGGCTGTAGGATGAATCAAGGTGGTTTTGGATGTTGTTAAAAAGGTTTGGACCTGTGTGCTAGATATTCCATATTATAGATTTAATGTGAAGTTCTAGTCAAAGTAAACTGCTTTTATCCAGGCCTCATTGTCTGTTTCACATCTATCCAGTCATGACATGGCCTTTCTTGTTTGAGGACGAGTGAAGTGAGATGATAATGGTTTCTCTTTTCTTTTGACAAGGCTCTTGTTTAATATCCTCTTCTGCTCAGCTCTGGAGATCGATCGAGTGCTGAAATTTAATCTGCGTGTCTAAGCAACTTCTTATCTGATGCTCAAAGCCCTTAATTTGAAGTTTGGGTTTGTTGAGTCTTGTGTCAATTATGTCGGCAGAGGAATCTTGCGCAAACCCTTACAATCTTTTCTTTTCAATAACACTGGCACTGTTGACATTTTATGACCTCTTGTATAATACTGGGTAAGGAGTCCATCACTTTGCCTGGAGCGACTCATGTAATAGGAATGCTTTTCAAACTTTTGAGCAGGATTCCGCTGCCTGCAATGATAATGTCATTATTATAAAAGGAGCGCTGTTTCATCACATGCGCTGTTCACGCTGTTACATCACATGCCGTGCTTGTAAATTCATTCTGATGAAAAATAAATGGAGCCTTAAGAGCTTAATTGGCAGTAACCTTTATCTTCGTTTAATTAAGAGATTTCATTACTGAGCAGGAGAACACATCCTGACCAATAAGAGCGGACCTGAAAGGAAGTGATGGGGAGGAAACGCAGTGGCACGCTGATAAGGAGGTACTTATCTCCGCTAGTAAAATACATCACATTGACAAACACACCACTGTAATCAGGTAGTAAGTTGTACGGTTCGAGACCTGTCAGTTTATATTAGTACCATGTGACGCTCTCAGCGGTTTAGATGGCAGGAAACCCACCATAGCCCAAAAGGTTAAAGCTTGGATATGAACAAACAGTTTGTAGTCGACTAGATCTTTTGGTCCCAAAACTAAAACCTGGTGACATTGCTTCACGAAGAAACATGAAAGTAATAAGTTTTGACCACTATTGGAAAATATAAGCTATATTGCTAATGCTAGTGACTCCTTTGAGCAGCCACACACTCCAAATAAATAGAAAAATGTCATCTGTTGTATTGCATAAAATTGTCTTCTGTGACATCTAAGCATTTAGACTTACAATATTTCTTCTCAAACCTACAGTAGCCGTGTTTCCACTGACCTTCTTGATGCGCAATTTAAAATTGTGAACAAAAAAACAAGTAATAGGCACATGAATTTTTGAAAATGCAAAACAAAAACCTCAAATATCACAAAGTTTATATGCTCGCCTGAGGTGCTTTTTAGGAATATTTCACAAAATTAAAATGCAAACACATTTTTCCCTATTTGATTGAACATTACCTCGGCTATTGTGGTGGATGTGACAAATATTAGGTCTTGGAGATCTGGATGACTATCAAAAGAAAAGTAAACCCAGTTTTAACTGCATAACATCTCTCAGTTGAAACACAGAGCATTCAACTTGAAAGTTAAAGTTAAAAAAAAAATTGCTTCTATTTTGCACAACACTGCAATGGAAACCCACTTAGTATTCCCTCAGCTCCCTGCAATACCCCTTCTCACCTCTAGGGGTTTAGCCTCCATGAATTTTAGTCGTGGCGATGAATGTGGCGATGAATGCAGCCATGAATGCGGCGTGGCGATGTAGCTTACAGCAGGTTATGGTCGCTGAACTGCTGGCTGTCCAGGTGGTGTTCCGAAAGCAGTGTGGGCTTTATAGATTATTGGAGTAGTTTTGAGGGCAAGACTGGCCTGTTAGGGCAGGACGGTATATCACGGTATATTTAATCCCACTCAGGAAGGTGCTGCTCTCATTTCTTGTAGCATAGTTCCTAGTCTCATGACAGGCCTAGTTAATCTGTGACAATCCAGAGCCAAGGCCAGGGAGCAGACAAACAGGCTAAACTGAC
>JAQQZU010000013.1:11628909-11660081 GCA_030068025.1 Parauchenoglanis punctatus | reverse complement strand
TCCAGTGATCCTGACCCCTTCTGCTTTCCGGGCCTGCCTGACCCATCCCGGTGTCCTACTCCTGGTTGGAGTCATCAATTGGAATCCACTTGTTTCTGTTAAATATGGCACCATATAAACTTCCTCAACATACACCTAGAGCTGTGATGATGCCACTGGACTGCTGTTGACATGAGCGGTTCTGCTACAATGGCATAGGACTCGAATTAAATCACCATGAACCATAGTCGCCACAGGCTTGCTCATTAGGTATATATGTAGATAAATGTATAGATTCATAAGTTTATATTCAGAAATTATATACTTTTGTGAAGCTGCTTTGTGGCAATGTCTGTTGTTAAAAGTGCTATACAAATAAAATTGAATTGAATTGAATAGTCTCGCCTCATTCTTGTACCTGCTTCCTGTTACCGGTTGAAATTATAAGCCATGCTGTTTCATTGTTTCCTTGCAAAGTCTTGCCAGCTTGTGAGTGATGTTTTATAACTTATCTTATAAGTGTGTTGCTGTGTTTTTTGCATTTGTACCTGTAATCGGCCTGATTGTAATTGAGAGTGGACTTGTCTATTAGACTTGTTCATTATTTTTAACCCTGCTATTAATTTTCACTAAACATGGACTTTAGGAACTAAAGTCAGGTAATGTTTTCACTATGAGAACCAGACTCTCTCTTTCCTGTATAGGTGCTTATGAGGACCTACTCCCTATTAATTTATTCTTAAAATTTTCACCCATGTTTGAGCAGCAGATGATTCTTGTGCTTGTGAGTGAAAAAGGGCTGTAAGGTGGATGTAGACATAAGAGCCATGTGTTGATGTGTCCTTAAAAAGTCCTTCACTCCACAGACAAACAGGACATCATATCAGGACTGTCAAATTTTTGCCAAAAAAATAAACAAACAAAAAACACCTCAGACTACTGACTATATTCCACCAGAAATGCTTTATTGTCTCCGTTCAGACTGTTCATGGTTAATAACTGCAACTGTCATCAAAAGACTGTGGGTAAAACTTCACATCAAATTATCCTCGTTTGTACTTATTTATATCACCATGTTTTCTTTTTCAGCACTTGTTATTCCAGAGCAGATCACTAGAGCCATAATGTCTTAAGTAATTAATGTCAAACTTCTGAAGTGAAACAGTACATATTTACATCTTAATTAAGGATAAAAAAATAATGTTCCCAAATACTGTTTGTCAGAAACAGGCAAACATGACACGGTGTACCACAATTACATATGACTAATTTGCACGGAATAAAACACTCAGTGTTTTTATAATAATGATGAAGTGGAGTTACTGTTACTACCCTGAATTTGATTATTTTCCTTTAACAGCATGCCCCTGAGTGTTTTTTTCCTTTTATTTAACCACAGAAAAGTGCCAGTTTACAATTACAATATTTTTCTTAATTAAAGAAAAAATGTAATTTGTAAAAAAAAAATAATAATTATGGAAATTTGTAGCTACATTTAATCTCGTGGAATGTCTTCTGGTTCTCACTCATGTTATAGCAGCTATAAACAGTCATTCCCACACCAGCCTCTACTCTCTCTCTCATACACACACACATAGCTTGTCATGTTGCCAAAAAAACACCATAAATGTTAAAGAAATATCTCCATACAGAAAACTTTACCATATCATATATTAGTTTTTCTTATGCACTCATTATTAGTGGCGCATCCACAGTACGAGTCCCTGTAAATGATCTCCTACTAGAGAAACAATAACATATAACAATTTATAGAAAATATATCGATATTTCCTGACCCAGCGGAATTCAAAAGCGCTGTGTTATATAAAGCATTTTCAAGGGTTAATGGTTTTGGATGCTCGTCAGTTCTTCTCAGGTGGGGTAAAAACAAAAAACAGATTGAGTTTTAGGTCAAACCATTTCTTGTGAAAAATTCACATTTCAGATTTCTACTTTTCGATTAAAATTTCTAAATGTTTAGGTTTTTTATTTTTTCATTCCTATTTTTTTCCTCTTCTCTGTCTATCTTAAGAAAACATCACTTTACGCCACTGAAATTCTTTCTCTTAAAATGTTAGCTAAAGCAGCAACTCTGTTGGGCTCAGGGCCATTTAGCAACAACAGCTGCTGATGGTTTTATGTGGTGTTTTACAGAAGCTTACTCAGTCTGAATTGCTAGCACTTTTCACAGTGTGACCTTCTAAAGTGGACTTCTGTCTACAGAGAAGACTTTACTAAGAAGTGAAGCATGCTGTGGATGTTCATGTTAACATTAAGAAAAGAAAAGAAAAGAATGAGAGGAGTGTTTAACCTTTAAAGTTAAGTTCAGTACACAAATTCAGTATTTTAGTACACAGTTTCTGGAACTGTCCAGAATTGATCATTTGCTTGAGTAAAATCGTTAATGGACTGTAATCACTATAGCATTTCCTATTGGATGTTTCCTTTACTTCAATCTTTTATTAAGTTTTGTAATGGTGAATTCTTCCTTCCTGTTTAGTGTCTTAAAGCTCCACATACTCTCAGCTCTATTGTATTTAAATATCTTCCTGTCTGCTTATTTTCTTAGCTGTCCACACCAAAGTCTAATGTGAAGCTAAGTTCGCATTCCATGATTCTTTGAACAATTCTGGTACTTTGCTCAGATCAGATCTAGATCCCATTCACATTCATAGCCATGAGTGACCCTAAAGCACTGAGAATGCTGTAAATCTGAAAGCAACCTTTTATGCATTCTCTCTCTCTCTCTCTCTCTCTCTCTCTCGCTCTCTCGCTCTTTTTTCTAAAGAGTTGTATCTTGAAGAATTCAAGGGTTAGCTAACCCTAACCCCCACTTAGCAGCTAATGCAACTTTTCCTGCATTGTTCTCTGCTACTACAAACCTTTGACATATATCTATAATGCTCAATAATAACTGTTTGGAAACCATGTGCTTATATACTGCAAAACCAGGAAGTACACAGGAAGTGAGCAACTGATCAGTTGACCTCTGCTGGAGGGGAGGTGTACTGCCCTGGGACGCTTCAGGAAAAGTCTCAAAGGTTTTCAGAAAATAGTAAAAGTTTAATGATAATAGAGATTGCAGATGGAACTGCATAGCTCATAAAATCATCTGCGAGAGGCTCTGAATTTATTCCTCTTCATCAGTCATTTATGATTCTATATAATCTTATAGCCACCAGCACACACATACACACTTTACAGCTTGTTAAATGTCTAGACTACTTCTCATTTGCACGATTCTGATATCTTGTAACCTTGCATTTGGATTATATATACACTCTTTTCCACTTATGTGTAGTAAAGCACAACTCAGTTCATTTTCACATCAAAGCATGTGCGACAAGTGCTGTATCGTATCATCCTAACAGCATCAGGTATTATTTGATGAAATAGTAATTGAACCACTTTTATGAGGTAGGAACTGTGTAGGGAAACATCTGTGAAACACATTTGGTATTAAATATGCAGGAGCCAATTCAAAAATTCCTTTTGCGTGAGATGGCACGGCTTCTGAAGAGAATCACAGCAAGCCTGGAGCATATTTATGATCTCAAATCAGCTTCAAATGCTGTCTATTTCACTTTGTGTCCACTTTCAGAAGCTGATGCAAATCGGATTCATAGTGCTGCACAATGTGACCAATCCTGTAAGGAATAAAACATGACAGGAAGTTATTCTTAGCAGCTCACAGATCATTATTTAAGTAGCAGCAAGTGTTTTATTCCTCTTATATCACAGCAATTTGCTGTGATTATTATTATTATTATTATTATTATTATTATTATTATTATTATTATTTTAAATGGCACACTAATCCTAACCCTGCTTTTTTATCTGTGTGTAAGGCCTGTGAAACAAGTTCCTGTTCTCACTTTTTCTCTAGTTTGAAATTAATAAGACAAAAATATTGCAGCTTGTCATGTTCCAGAGAAACCACAAAGCATAAACTCCTTTGTCCTGAAGAATGTCCTAAAAAATGTAAAAGTTATCTCTTTTGTTATGACATGCTAACACTAAGGACTCCTTCTAAAGACCAAGGGTTTTCTTAGTGATGAAGGTGGACCAGAAAATTTCAGGAAGCAAGTTGCAAATAAACTCAACATTTGTTTCTGAACATCTGGTCACGTTGCTAAACACGTGTGCCGAGTCTGGTGTCAACATGAAAAAAGCATTGCTGAGAAATGGCCTCACTTCCTTTTTGGGAACTTTGACTCAAATTTTAACAAAACTTTTCGGAGAAGAAGTAAAAAACATTGTTTTTGAAAAAAAAAATATGTAAATGGTGGAAATACAATCTGGTGGAAATTAACATCATTATATAAGCTGAACTTGGCCAAAGAAATCATGTTTTTGCGATTTGGCGTTATTATTGAAACCCTGCTGGTGGTGCTAGAGTGTAACATCCACTGATATTGAGGTGTAAACTGTTCTATATCACTGTGCCAAATTTAATTAAAAAAATTACCTGACGGTTGCCATAGACTCAAATATCAAAGCAGAAGAAGAAGAAGAAGAAGAAGAAGAAGAAACATGCACTTAGAATAAGGTTCAAATTCAGTGCTTGGACCCCAATAATAGCTACCTAAATGTAATTTATTAAATGTATTTTTTTTCCATTTTTTTCAGTCAAACAAAGTTGTTAATGTTCAATCTTGATTAGTTCAGTCTTTACTACCGTTAGGCCTCAATTATAACAGTAGCATAAGGTGAACAGAAAAGACTATTGAATCAGTGGCAATTATTTATATGACAGCTAAAACTTAATAATCATGACAGGACTGGTCCTGACGAGTTCTTGGCCGCCATCCCACTTTAATTCCCCCGTCCTCTAGAAGAGCTGCAGTTTTTAAAGGAAGGATTTTAATTAAGGTAAATGGCAGGTAGGAGTATTGCCGCAGCGACCTCCTGGGTAATCCGGCTGTAATGAGTTTCATTAGGTGCGAGTCACTGTGCTAAACCCCAAGGAATAGCGGAGGCGACTTCAGTCGTGCTGCACTCCACCCGAGGTCACACTGAACTCTTTCATGCACTCGCTTGCTTTTGGGTTTCATCAGCTCGACATCTCTTTACTGAGACCTGCCCGATGTGGAGCATGTCAGGATTTTGTTCACTGGTTAGGCGAGACAGCAGGAAATCAGCTGTTTTTACCTGGAGCTATCTCAATCAGTAAGAGTAAAGTAAGAGTGAAGCCAAAGTGAAGATTTCTGACTTGCTTTAAAAAAAAAAATACAGTAAGAATATTAATGAGATGAACACTTTTCTTCAGTCGGCTGACTCTTCTGAGTGTCAAATTATATCTTTACACACCTGATCTCCTTGCTGAAATTGAAACAGCTCCATGTTTAATGATTTTAGCAGAACTGAAAAGTTCTTCTCAGCTAAATAAAGAGCACTCACACTTTCTATATTCTTTCTATGAGTAATAAATTGGAACCTTTCATAATAATTGAAGAGTTCGGAGGAAAAGATTATGCATTAAAAAAAAAAAAAAACAGAAACAGGCTCAGTAACACAGTTGCAAGGTTTATTAGAGAACTGTGACTATAAAGATATGCAGGATTCTACGTATTCTCTGCGCAAACCACACAACTAGTCAACTCGGTCCATTTCTATTATCATGATCAACACCATGGCCAACCAGCCTGTAATAGTTAGTGATGCAATAATAATTAAATAAAATGGCAAAACCTTGTATGTCATGTCACCATGTGGAATATGTGGATCGTTGATCATTGGGACATTTTTTTTTACTTATTTCTAACACTACAAGCCATACTGATACTGAGTTCAGTCAAAGTTATGAGCTTCAGAACACTTCAAAAGCTACGGATGTCCACTATATATTAGTTTCTTTTCTGTGGTATCCCTATTTTAAAAAAAATTATGTATGACCATTATTTTGTATCTTTACAGAACAAGATAACAACTGCATACATCAAGGGAATTAAATAATTAAGTTGTGACCTTGACAGAATGAGATAATTAAGTTGCTGCCATAACTTTGAAACTCAAGAGAACAAGATAAATAAGTCATGGCCATGAATTTATAACATGAAGAACTGAGATAATTTTGTTGTGACCACAACTTTGTGACATGAGACAATGAGATCATTAAGTCAAGTTTATGACTTTATAACATGTGAAAATGAGATAATTAATCAAGAACCCAACTTTGTGACTTGAGAGAATGAGACAATTAAGCCATGGCCGTGAGATTGTAACATGAAGAAACAAGATCATTAAGTTATGGTTATGACTTTGTAACATGAGACAATGAGATACTTACATCAAGACCTCATATTTGTGACTTGAGAGAATGAGATAATTAAGCCATGGCCATGAGTTTGTAACAAGAAGAAACAAGATCATTAAGTCATGGCCATGACTGTGTAACACAAGGAAACTAGTTAATTAATTCTGATGCATGCCATTGCAACTTTAGAGATCAAGATAATTAAGTCATGGACATGACTTTGGACCTCGTGGAACTGACATAATTAAGTCGTGACCATGACTATGTAACACAAGAAAATGAGATAATGAAATCATGGCCATTACTTTGTAACATGAGGGAATGAAATAAATAAGTTGCTACTATGAATTCGTAACTTGAAAGAACAAGGTAATTAAATCATGGCCATGACTTCACAACACCAGCGGAGGAGACAGTCAAGTCATGACCATGGTTTTGTGACTTGAGAGAATGAGATAATTAAGTCATGACCATGACTACATAACTTGAGAGAACAAGGCCACAAATTAATGATCTTATTCACTTGAGTTATGAAGTCATGGCCATGATGCATTTATTTCATCCCCTCTTGTTACCAAGTCATGACCTTGACGTACTTATCCTGTTCCCTTGACTTAATTATCTCATTCCCATGCTTTACTTAAGTCATGGCAATTCATTTTTTTAGTAGGGATGTCTGCAGCAGGGCTCCGTAGTATCTGTGTAAATATGGCTAATCAGGCTAGTCAGTAGTTAACACTGGTAACTAATAAACACCAAGGAATGGCACTGAAGCTCCAAAAGTAAATGCATGCCCCTCTCCTCCATATGTCTCAGTTTTGTGATGCAGTGCACTTTGTTGTTCTCCAGAAAGAAAATCGAGAATATCCACGGCAACATCTTTGCCTCTACGTGGAACGGGGTATGGGATGCCGCAAATAGGAGATGGGAAAGAAAGGAAGAAAAGAGACAGAGGGAAAAGTCAGAAGGAGTTTGAAGAGTTTGAGGAGTTGGATCCTTGGAACTTTTTTTTTTGCAACCTGTAGAATTAAAAAGAGTCCATGGCCTTGAACTCGCTGAGGGCTTGGACTGGCGAGATGTGTTTCTTCTGCGAGCCTCGGCGCACACGGGTTTGACACTCCTCAGGCTTCTCCCTCTTCACGAGCGGCTTCTTCTCCGGGACCTTCATGCGCCATGAAACTACGGGAGAATTGACCGCCGCCGTTCCATACACCTTTTGGTACTTGGTGGAAGCCACGTACGAGGCCTTGACCGTCAGGACCACAGCGTTCATCAAATTCTTGGCTGCCTGGATGAGGGATGTAGCGCTGTCCAGCTGAAATAGAGAAGAGAGCAATGTCAGATGACTTTCTGTGGGTTTGATTTCACCTTCCCTCAGCACATCTTAGGGTGTGCACTTCAATGCGGTGTAACACTAGCTTAGCTCGTAATGACTTAAAAATCAATGCAAACAACATTCAATTCGATATGTTAGAAAAAAAAAGCTGCAGCAGCCTTTTCACCAGTCCAAATCCCTCTGTCTCGATTGCTTCTGTATTGTTTATGTATTGTGTTGGTGCTGATGTTGCAGGAACATACCCCTGAGACGATGAGCTCTCCTCCGAGGTTCTGGACTTCAGCTTTGACTTTGCTGCAGATGTTGAGCTGGTGGCAGTAGAGGGCAATTCTCTGCAGGTAAGCCAGCAGGTCCTGCTTACAAGCCGAATCAGGACACTGCAACACAGTCGAAGGAAGACACTTAGATCTGGACTGGTTCAAAATTTCAACCAAAATCACACCTCCGCTTCCCACTGCAAAACAATTGCTCGCTGCACACAAGATATGTGTTACAGAGTGACATGAATGTGTGTGGAATCAAGCAGAAACACAGCAAGGTTGATGACTCAACCAAACAAATATGCACACTTTCCTCACTCCTGTGTGGACTAAACACTGAAATATCTGAATTTGTGAACTTGAGTTGCTCAGCTGGATTACAGAAATGACATTCTCGATGGACGAATCACAGATAGTATCAAAAACACTCAGGCCTGGCCTTGTTCCGAATAAAAAAATGAGTCCGTACACACTTCCCTCACTCCCTCTGCACTACGATGTGTGGAAATACTTATGATACTACAAGACTGGCTCAGGTATGTGACAGAATGTGTGTGGAATCAAGCAGAAATGCAGCAAGGGTGACGACTCCGGCTTCTTCCAGATGAACACACACACACACACACACTGTTTTGCACTACAAAGGAAGTAATGTCTATATTTGTGACACGACATGACACGCTGAGCTGTTACAGGAATGACATTCTAACAGGTGAAGTCATGCATATGCATCACATTTGTTGCAAATTTAAATGAGGGCCTGTGCACTTCTCTCATTCCCTCTTCACTAAAGTGTGTAGAGATATTTGTTTCAAGGAAACGACTCAGGTTTAGCCTTGTAGCTGGGTTACACTATGACATTCTAACGACTTATAACGGCTAGCGCTTGATCAAAAAAGATAAAACAAATCCAGAAAAACAGAACACACACACACAGTTCCTTCACCTCCTTTTATAATAAAAAGATTAGACTATATTTGTTACACTACATGACTTCAGCTGTCTTACACAATGGCAATCTTGCAGGTGGAAAAACAGCAGGGGTTAAAAACTTAATTACAAAATCTACCAGATTTATTCAAGTGAATGTCATAGCTTAAAAGAAATAAACATTGTATTTATAACAATATATGCCGTAAGCCACTTTAGGGTCTTGTTGGAATGGCTTTTATTTTAAGGCGTCTTTGGTTTGGAAAAAAACAGCTGGACTTTAAAAGCAGGGTATAGGGTTTAAAAAAGGCGGATTTAGGGTGTTGGGTTTGTGCTGGTTTTTATTGCCATATGGACTTTTGATAGCACCAAAAATAAAGTGATCTTTGAAATCTTTGTAGAGCTAGAATAACCCCTCATACATCGTCCCAGGATGTATTCTTGGGATTTCAGTTTGAAGCAATTCACTTCATGCAGGGCTTTAGGGATCATGCAGTGCCTTGGCCTTCCATAAATGAATCTTACACTAGACAGGAAAAGAATATAAAAAGCCACACTAATGACATCTTTGCTTCCTGAACATAATTTCAGCCCTTGAACCATTCAAGTCTAAAAGCACTTTCTGACTCACACCTTTCCACTGCCTTCTTCCATTAAGATTTAACCGTTCAAACTTGAAGCCAACAGTTTACGAGAGGTTATTATTTCAAGACATCGATGCCTGAATCAGTCACATAGTCACTAACACTACACAACGTTCTAGCTAATCAGAGGTATTGATGGTTAGACGAAGAGTAAACGTATGCCAGATGCCTTGGGTGAAGGTCATGAATGTTCTTATTATTGTAGCATTTAAGATTAAAAACATTAAATTACTTTTATTCAAGAAAAACCAAGTGAAGCACTTGAGACGATTGTGTATGCGTCACTACTCACACCCCACGTTCTGTCTATTCTTTTCCAAATTCCAATATTTTCAGCCATGTTTAGTCACCAAAATTCTGCTGGTCTAGAACTTGGAGGCTTGGGGGTGGCATGAGAACAGGTCCAGCAACTCAAATTATTTTTACACATAGCAAGTGCTGAATAAATTATTAGATCAGTACATATGTAAGTACCTAGTTTAAAATCATTTGTGTCACATCCAGGATGAATTATCGCTTGCATCTCTGGTCTCAACTTGCAAAAAACATTTAACAAAAAAACCTGCAACTCAAAATACGTAGCATGTCTGAATCACTTCCATCATGTTTGATCCACTTCCTGATGCTGAGGCAGTTCAGAATCGAATCCTTTTTCTCACCAGAGTTCACTTGGAAATGGAGGGAGACCACCTTGCGGAGACGCTCCCGTACCTGCGTGATTGCTGTGTTCTCACCTGGGAACCACACCATGGGAAAGAACACACCAGGGCGCCATTCAAACAGACTAAATGCTGTGAACAAGAAAGTACCGACAAATGTCTGATTTTTTTATTTTTCCTTAATCGAGCACTGGTTTGAAGATGACTCTTCTGTATAACAAATCACACTGTCAGTTTTGGTTGTTGACATGGTGACCGTGTTTGACACACAAGGATCAAACCAGCTTCAACAAATACATCCACATTCTCTATAAATCCCGACCCCGCACTGCGTCCAGATGGCTGTAAAATGTAAATGCTTTGCTAGCAGGAAGAAAGGTTTGGTGAGAGGCATGCGAGCCACCTGTTCAGCCTCATCTACAAATATGGCTGAAATCTGCCAGGAGAAAAAAAATAGTTGCACAGATCCAGAATTCTGCTCTCTGATCAGAGAGCTGAAAGTGTGCCGTGTTGGAGTGACTGAAACACTCATTTTGTTTTTGGCACTGTCCAGCACTCAGATTACTCCCCCATCAGCAGGCCGATCCACTTCGCCTTTCCAGCAGTCTTTTTTTTCCTTTATCTAAGGGAAAAGAAATATCTCACGAGTTCAACTAACAGCATGTCACTGGGCCAAAAATGATTCAGCACTTTCTTCCAAAACATGGCCGCAGACGAAGACGAACGGCTGATCAGGTGATGCGTTCTCATGGACAATCACTCACTCTTTGTGACACCTTCGTTCTCCGAGCCTTTGTCATCTGAACAGCTGGTGTGATGGATTGGATATTAAAAAGGGGCTGTCAGTGCATTAGCAAGAAGGTGCTCATTTGATAATGAATGCAACACCTTCGAGGTGCTAATTCAATTAAAAGGAGGCACCGGGTTTGATCCCGTTCCCCTTCGCTCTTATTCACAGCCCATCTACTGATGAGGTCCAGATCAGGCAGCTAGGCACCATCAGGAATCGTCGATGGATTGAGTTTGGCACTGCTCAGAAACTCAAAGGAGTCTTTTTTTAAAAAAAAACAACAACAGTAACAACAACAACAACTGTTGGTACATGTTACCTGGACCTATGTTTTTCCATCAACCGTCACTTCAATACAAGATGGATGTATTTGTTTTCTGCTCATGCTCAGTACCAACAGTGATGCTAGTCGAGGGTGGGGCTTGTTGTTGATTGGTTACATATACAGTACCAGTTAAAAGTGTGGACCTACTAATCATAGTTTTTTTCTTTATTTTGACTTTGTACAGCAGTACTGAAGACATCAAAACTGTAAAATATCATATATGGAATTATGTGGCAAACAAAAAAGTGTTAAAAAAAAAACACGTTTCATATTTCAGATTCTTCCCAGTAGCCAGCGTTGACCTTGATGACAGCTTTACACACTATTGACATTATCTTAAGCAGCTTCATGAGGTAGTCACCTGAAATGCTTTTCAGTTAAGAGTTGTGCCTCGTCAAACGTTCATTAGTGGAATTTCTTGCCTTCTTAATGTGTTTGAGATCATCAGTTCTCATGGTAGAGTTGGTGTACAGTAAATAGCCCTGTTCCCCAACTGTAGAAATCCATATTATGTCAATAACCACTCAACTAAGTAAAGAGAACCGACAGTCCATCGTTACTTTAAGACATTAAGTGACATTTAAGTAATACAACTAAAAAAAACCCATTGGATTAGAAGGTGTGTCCAAACTTTTGACTGGTACTGTACTGTATTTGTTTCCTGCCCATGACCAGAACCTACAGTAACGCTAGTTGAGGGAGGGGTTAGCAGCACTGCATGTTGCACACTGGTTACACATATAATGTCAGACAATTTGAAGTAGAAACAAGAGAGGGTATGGACTTTGTTCATACAAGTGAACAAGAATAAGTTTAAACAAAATGTATGAATGTATGAACTCCACCCTTAATGTTAACCCTAACCCTTGTAACGTATAATATGAGCTAAGTTGGGTAAATTGTTATGACCATGTTACTGTTGCACATGATCATGTGTGTTGTAGGTCTGTAGTCTGGGTGCAGTCTGGACCCAGCCAAGTAAGCAACAAACATTAAAAGTACTATTACGAAAACAAAACAATCACTTAAAATTTGCAATTTATAGCCACAAACCAACAATTAATTTTTATAAATTATTATTATTATTGAGGAATTCTATCTAATTAGACTTTTAACTGAATGTCTGAATGTCTTTAACTGAGAATTTCACTATGTTGATAATCTTATTGAAGTGTTTTTCAGTACTTCACATTTTTGCTAGCAGTAAATCAAAATGAAAATTGTTTTAAATTAACCACACTGTGGATCTACAACTTGTACCCATTACTGATATCTAAAAGCTCTTAAGAAACTTAATAACATCATTATAGATATTAGCTGGTTAAGGAAACATCAATATTAATCCAGGAAGTTAATCCATGCTGGATTGTGGCAGCTGTCCCTCACGGTGGTCCAGAATAAAGTAGGCGTTTTGCAGGTTCTTGTGTGGGCCTGAAAAAGTGAAGTGCTAACGCAAATCGTCTCCCACCTGGTCGGCCACAGCTCGGGCCAGTTTGTCCATTCTGGATCCGGCTTCTGCGATCTTCTTGGCAGCATTGATCACATCAGACGAGTTCTTCAGTGGGCCTTTTCCTCTGCAAGCACACAAACAAATTACTGCATTACCACTGAATCAGCACAACACGCATCAAGTTTCCTGAGCACTGAGATGAAGGCTAGATAATCACTCACTCACTCACAGACTGAAAAAGCAGATGGAGAGTGAAATAAAAGACTCCTAAAACTTTTAACCCACTGAGATCTGCAACGTCAACTGTAACATCTGTGAAGATATGCTGCATTTCTCAATAAGGGTGCGAAACGTCCGTTAAACAAGCTAGTTCCTGTTCTTGCTTATGTTATAGCAGCTATAAACATTCGTTCCCTCACCAGCTTCTCTTTATTCTCTCTTTTGAGGTTAATAAGACAAAAAAACACAGCTTCTGTGTGTGTGTACCTGGTGAAATCTGTCATCTCCATCATGATCATGCACATCTGCTTGGCCAGCACGATGATATCGTTGCCGTTGTCGTCCCACTTGGCCACCTCAGCGTCCAGCTTGCTCTTCTCCTGCCGGAAGCTTTCCACCTGCTCAGCGATCTTCGCCTTTTCCTCCTGAGGGAGCTGAGCCATGATGGCCTGAGACAGAAAACATAAAAGATGAATGTGAAAACGCAGGGAGGATTCACTTCCCTGTTAAAAAAAAAAAAAAAAAAGTCACAAGGGATAAAAGAGTGACATTGTTTCACTCCATTTAAAATGATGTTGAATAAAGTTTTTAAACTTAATACTTAATCACACAGGAGGACCTTCTGGAACCCCAATGACATCCTGGACTCATAAAGAGCCAATCCAATTTTTTGGCCCTCTGTTAGGGTATTAAATTCTCCCTCCATAGCAATTTTGAGGAGGTCTGAAGAGGCATTAATCTTTTTTTTTCTTTTCCAAGGTCAACGGGACAATAGTGTTTGTAAGATAAATGTATAATTGCCTCACTTACACCAGTCAATGAATTATGCATTTGTTCCACGCTCTGTCAAAAAGGTGAAAGAGGCAAAAGATGGCTGTGTGTGTGTGTGTGTGTGTGTGTGCGCTTTAAAAAGTTATAACAGTTCAAGAGATTAAGAAGTCACTTGTAAGTAAAGACAATGATTACATTATATGACTATATATATATATATATATATATATATATATTAGTTTATAAAAATCAACACTGACCCTTGCTATGATATAGCTTCAGAACAAATACACAGTTGTCATTAGGGAGTCACAATGCTCTTTTTTCCCCTTTCAAAGTCTCTAAACAACCAAATTATACATAACTCCATTTTCCATAACAGCAGCTCTGACAGTAGATCAGCTGCAAATCACAAGTTTATATATGTTTAATACGCTTGTTCTACTGTAGTATGTTATGGTTTCTATAGCAACAGCTCATTCACAGCGATGTGTATGACACATGCTACATGTAAAGCGATCAAAAAATTGTTTCTTCAGAAAAATTGTTTTGTAATCTTAAGAGAGTTAACATGTATGGAAGGAGTCTCCAGTGTCAGTACATTGTAACAGTCAGAGGTAAAGCTGTATCTTTTTTAGGAGCTAACACTGCGGTTTCTCAGGAACAACAACGGCATTTTGTTTTTCATATTACCTCCATTAGAAAGAAAAAAAAAGCGGTTGCTGACTGTTTATAGCTGCTATAGTAGAAGTGAGAACGAAAAACTAACTTTTTTCATGGGAGTTGCACAAATGTAACTGTAAATGGATAAAATAAAATGTATGAAGTGTCATTGTAATCACTGGCAAATTAGTATAAAAGGAATAAAAGGGAAGGTTTCATGTAGCTTTATAAACAATCCAGGTTTAAATGAAGTGTCACCAACAAACTGAAGAAAAAAGAATAATGTTATGTTATTTCTGTTCAGTAGAGCTAATGAGGTTTAAAAATGTCTACTGGTTGATACATTTCTTCCAGTATTTTATTTACATGTCTACACCACCCATTCTGAATGGGATCTGCCATTACAATGGGTTTTAGAAGGACCAAAAAAAGAGGCACCATATTTGCTGCCACGATTTAATGTCTACTGTATTTATCCAAAAAGAAGCACCAAGCTCATATCTCATATCAGTTCTTCATGAATTTATTGCTGATTGACGGAGCGCTGTTATTCCAAGCAGCTTGAAAGCGTTACATTTTAACAATCTACAAAAATGTTTTAAAGTTGTTGAATGGTGTTTAGCAGAAGCCTGGCAGAGAGATGAATGTGGTTTCTGGAAGATATGCTGCTACGAGCAACCGCTTTTCTTCCTTGTCCTACTTCAGAATTCATTTAACCCAAATCCCTCTTCCCGTTCGATGATAACAAGAGCAGGGTCTAGGAGCTTAGCATGCCGGCAAATCCTCCCTCATACAAAACCACGCCAACACACACTCACATCAACAGCCTGCGGTTCTGCCCTCTGATTAGGAAAGTCTGTGCTCTTCACCCAGCCTTCCAGCACCTTTAAATATGATTTATTTGAAGGAAATTGTCAAGAGGTTTGGGGTGTGATTTTAACGCTGACCTGTCAGAGGCGTGATACAATCAGAGCGGAGATGGGGATGGCATCGGCTGTGACCGGGCAGGTCAAGGAGTACGATATTAATATTACGTCTTATTGTGAATGTGAAGAAAAAATATCACCAACACGGACAAACCTGTACAGCCATGGAAAGCAATTTGTGGAAACAACTTGTGTTCAAACCCTCCCAGCACCTTTTCAAGCATGCAAACAGTTCTGTCTTATTTGCAGGACGCTCATTTCCGACTTGTTGGTGCAGCTCAGAGAAAGATCTGGAGACTGGGGAAATAAATTTCAAAACGTTTTGCTTTTCTTTGGACTGGATATTATTTTGACACAATTTTGAAGAATGCTTATGATCATTATCCTGCTGAATAATAAAATTGTGTCCAATGATATGAAGAACAGAAGGAATTGTGTGATGTGGAATTGAGTGATACTCTTATTTTGTCATGATCCCTTTAATCTGCACTAAGTCTCCAGATCTTCCTCCCCAAAACACTCCCATACCGTCAGTGATCCACCTCCATGTTTCACAACACATTCTGTGCTTGCCATTATCCCCCATTTGCCACTGCACATAAACAAAAATTCTGACTTCTCAGTTGGGATCCAGTACAACAGAAGATAGAAACAAGGAGCAGATGGTGTATTAAACCTCTCACAAACTGATCTGGGACGAGGCAGACAGGTGGCCATTGTTTGGTTAAGCAAGACACAATCAAGAGAGGCAGAGAGCCAATCAAGTTCTGACATTAGTAATTAGAAGTCCAACACAAAGTGCACTAAACACAGACCTGATATGTCTTCTTCAAAACCAATAGCTTCAGCCATTATGGCTAAATAATGTTACTACAAGCAATGAATATTGAGAACCACTCAGTTACATTCGTTTTAAGTATTTCTAATATTTTCTTGTAATTAAAGTTTGACAAAGAAATGTATTATTTATTTATTTATTTATTTATTTTTTAAACCTGAGCCACCTTCAGCGGAAAGAAATTGTATAAGTGCTGTAACCGAGGATCTGCTGTAACTTATTCATCGGTCGATGTTTCAGAATACAGCCAGATTTTTTTCATTAATAAATAATACCTGCTACAGTATGCAGTTTGATCTGCTGAAACTCTGCTAGACCTTGGTCCTCAGTTGACATCCCCTGTTCTAGATGATACATCATGACACAAACAACAAAAAAGGTAATCATGCCATTGTGTATTTTGACTCTTGGCATTACTACAGTATTTTGGGGAAGCCGTCTATTTCCATTGAAGAGTTTTGGTCTTTCATCTGCATATATTTCAACCACTTTACTGACAGGTTTAGAACACTAAACCTGCTGCTGTTCTGCTCCACCCATCTCCGCATTCATATCTGAAGATCAGGATTTGGAGGGAAGAATGGTATTCATTGCTATAGGGTTTTTAATACAGAACATGATTTGTGATCATCTGCAAGCTATCTTTACTCTTTCACACTGCATGACTTCATCACTGAAACACAATCTCGCCTGCGGTCATCGTTGTTTTGGTCCTGGACCAAGTAACAAAGCCACAGTATGTCGACGAGACAGAATATGGGTTGATAATGGACAAACCGTTTCAAGTTCCAAAACACCACAATGCTGTTGTGGATGCCCTAAAGATCTCACCTGGAGACTGTAGATTTGCATTGAAGAGCTGCTCCTGTAATTATAAAGACTGTCTTATGCTCATTCCAGGACTTTCCCCAGGATGTTAGACTATCGAATATTCCCTTTTCAGTATGGTTCCTCTCCAGATTTCTTCTCCATATCATTTACATTTGGCACAATGTCTACTTTTAGAAATCAACTGAAGACCAGTCTAAGGCAAACTCACCCTTGCACTCTGGCCCGCAATGAGCTGGTCGTCTTCAGTCTGGATGCTGGTACGGCTTCGGGTGTCATAATCTTCCTGCTCAAAGTCAGAGTCATCCTCCAGCTCTTCAGGGGTCTGGAGAGAAAACACAAACAGACACAGTTTTATTACAAAACCCTGAACCTAACACAAGCCAAAATATCGCTGCAAGACGCAATTGGTGGGCCCAAGCACCGATAGCACAGCAAAGTCTGCTTTTTTTTAAAAATGAGTCAGTATTGCCATGCGTATGTTACTGTACCTCACCACTCAACACATACGTATTTGAAAGATCGCATAACATACAGTGGCACACTTTCTGTTTGTGTCGTGACATGATAGTTGATGACAATGCTGTTTAAGATATCAAAAATTCCTTCGCAATTTAGCATCTTGGACATCTTTATTGGACATTATGCTGACCGAATTCAGTTTGAAGTATTTAAAACTCTGTCGAAATTTCCCAAATTTGTGACTTCTTTATATGTCAAAGATAATAGGTGTGATTTTGAAATTTGTTTGAAGAAGACTCACAAGTCTATCAAATGTGGTGCACGTAGCTGAAACCAGGGGCTTATATGTATTTATGAAAAATGGGGGGAGTAGTATCGAGCTCCAAGGCCTGGGAAAATCTTGGGGGGGAAAAAACTTTTGACAAGTTTTGTGACTTTCTGAGCAGACCAAGCATCTCAAGCATGCAAAAAAAGTTTAGGAATAATAATAATAATAATAATAACAATAATAATAACACTTACACACCGTACATGTAGCATATCACAATTATCTACCAACCCTAGCTGATATTTATGTGCAAACAGAGAAATGTATTTCAATGCGTCTTCTATTCTCGGTGTGTGCTGACAGTATGAACAGTATGGACGCCCACTGCCGCTCTCTGAACAAAAAGGAGCTGTGAATGTTCCTAAAGACATGTCGGCTATTCAAACCGACAGCTCGCCATCAATAATTCACACTACTCCGGTTTCAAGCGACTTACATCATTGCTTTTTAAAACTCCTCCTCGCTCTGTGTAAGTGTGTGCACCGTAACCAGAAATTCCCTCTTAATATCAGACCATACAGTGAAGGAAATTTTCCTCTTGTAATTCTGAAGCTGTAGCATCAGCACCATCCACCCTCTAGATCAAGCAGGCTTAAATTCTCGATGTTGTCCAGTAATAGACAAACTACAGGGATAAACTGGATGAAAGAGTCGCGCCTGAAATCGATATTAAAGCCCGTTTCATTCTTGTTCCATCTATCATACTCTTATGCGATTAGAAAACCATGCAGGTTCCAGTATGTACAATAGAAATCATTTTTACCCTCTTCCCCTGTGCACCAAATAATCCCTGGGTAGTTTTTAATTAATTAATTAATTAATTTCTTGCCTCAGCTTGCTTTTTATCAATTCAGATTTTAGCGCTGATTTAGATTTTTTAAAATTACCCGTAGGCTTTTATTTTATTAATCTTTATTAATTTATTATTCATACTTATGAGAGCTTGAAGTAAATAGCTTACACACTATAATTCCTGACAATTATGTTCTCCAATATAGCCTGCAGAATATTAATAGCAGGAAAAATAACTACTGAATCACATTATTGGCTGAATCTGATAGAAATCTGTGTTTGCTACACTACAGCAAACTACCTGACTAATAAACAATCATGACCATTCATCAGCTGGCATGCTGTCTTCTACTTCTTCAACAGGAACAAAGACCAACAAAACAAAAGAGCTAAAAGAAAGACAAAGCAGATGAAGTCTGGCTACCAAACAGCGATACGAATGGGTTTAGCGGGCAGCAGCAGCAGCACGGGCTCCCATCCAGTCAGGCCTGACAAACGAGCCGAGAGTGTCTTTTCTCTGCAGAAAGCAGATCTCCACTGCTTAATTATCCTCCACTTCTCCTCAGCTCAGCTTTCCTGTACTTCCTGACAGCACACTCTTCATCTCTATAACATGTGACGGCTCTTCTGTTGTGTTTGCGGGACTCCATGAAAAGGCAACCAGTGTAGCCATAATATCATTCCGCTATAATGCATAATTACATTCACAGCATCAAAGGCCTATGAAATACCTCATATAGACAAATAATAAGAACTTTATTTCAATTTCACCATAACATCTTTAGGAACAGCGCCAATAATTATGGATCTGACTGCCACCAATAGGTTGAATTAGGTTTTCAATATTTCAGTATTGCTATAATTTCTTATGTATATTTTTACAAGCTTATTCCAGAAAATATAAGGCATGGTACACAGTGTATACCACACTATAAATGTACAAATGACTGCTTATTAATAAATACACTATATAAAGCTTAAGCATACATTATGACTTCATAATATCAGGCTGCAGAACACATTATAATACCTGTTCATAAGAACACAGATACACTAATGCTGTAATGCCTTATAAAGTGTTGAGTTTACTATACGCTTTAATTCTAAGCATGTAAAAGTTCCAATGAATGATTTATTTATAATGTGTTATTCATACTGTGCTCATAATGCATTACACACGGGTTTATTATTTGTCATACAGCATGCATATGACAGCATGCACAGTCTGTAGTACTGCTAGCTGCAACATTTATAATGTATTCTAACATCAGTATGTCTGATTACATGCATATTCATTCATGTTGTAATGAATATAACCTGCAAAGCTTCTACACCAGAGAGAATTATTATATAATGCATTATTGCAGTAGCATCTGTATGTTCTTATGAACATTATGTAGCCTGATTTATAGTCATGTACATGCATTATGCATGTAGTAAAACGTCCTAATGAGATTTATACAGACTATAAGTAATTTTGTAACTTTCTTAATATACGTATCATACATTATGAATACACTATGCATTTTATCTGGAGTTTGTTATAATGAAGCACTACACCAGAAAAAGTTTATAATGCAGTTATGAGTAATGAGTTATGTTGCTCTATAAGCCCCTTTTTGGCTGAGGGAATAGATCTGATGTAAAGTGTATTGATGAAACTGAAGGAGTAGGAACTGATGTGTTATGACACCATAGGAAGCGTTACAGATCATCACATCAGAAGCTGCATGCAAATACAATATTTTTGGCACATTTTAAATTTGAAATAGCCTAGCAGGAATTCATTTCCTTCACAGTCACAGCCTGGATAATAAATGACTGTGCAAGCAACTTTTTCCTTTCTTCTTCTGTTTCTTCTTTTAGTCTTTTCTTCTACTACTTCTACTACTGCTACTACTGATAATAATAATAATAATAATAATAATAATAATAATAATAATAATACTTTTCAATAGATGCTCAATTTACATGATAATCTATTATGCATTCACACTGCTGTAATTATATAAGGCATATTTATCAAAGTCAATATTTCTATAGCTAACTGAATGATCTTATAAAATATACCAGTGTATAAAACACATTATACCATATGTAGAAGTCATTAACTGCTACAGGCCCAGATGTATGCCAGATAAATGGAGGCACCGCTGTGTCGTTATTATATTATTACAGTACTCCAGATGTTACTGAAAAATAATTCACTTACTTGCTTTTGTTTGATGGGGTGAAACTGTTCCTGTTTTTTTTTTTTTTTAGATCATTATCAGTGTTCGGGATAAATGACTGGCTTATTTTGCATGTTTATTCATTGCTATGATCCTCCAAAGTCATCAATCAGGCTCTTTTTTTTTGCAATGTGTAGCAAATAATCCAATTCTGTGTGATCCTTAACTGTGGATTAAAATGTTTGTTTATTTTTTTGATCTGCACAAAAATGCAAATTTTCATGCAACTGGCCTTTTTATCTTTCAAAGTAATGTGTCAAAACATTATTTTCTTAAAATCATACATCAAGTATTCATAATGCATTATAAATACATGCACAACCTGTTATCTAGCACTCATAATACATTACCTGGGGTAAGCCTGTATAGATGCTCAGAGGTACTTACACTTTATACAGCATGAGCATAACATGCTATAATCTCTATTCATAAGCAGATCATACACATGTTGTAATGCATTATAACACAGGCTCTACATTACAACCTGTGGTACAGATACTACATCAGAGCCTTTGTCATACAGCATTGTAGCATTAGTGTCTACAATATGTCAATGCTTATTTTATATAAAGTACTAAAGCACTATGAAGTCATATACTGTGTGTAAGCTTTATACAGTGTTATAGATTTAGCTGTAACTTCTTATTGGCATTCCCAGGCTATAAGGCATTACGCATGGTGTATAACACATTATAAATCATTATTAACACCACATTTTTAGAATAATTACCAATAAATCAAGAAGTATTTTATAATGTATTACAGCATGAAGTACCAGAGCCTAGTGACGCGACACACTATAGTGTATTATGATATTCATGCTGATGTTCTAATGAACAAAAACCTCAAGTCAATTATGCATGGTGTACAATACAACATAACCATGTTCATAATGCATTTTAAATTAAAAAGTACTTATTGAAATGCTTACTAAGAAAGCAAAAGTATGTTATAATGTCAAGTAGTACAGTTACTTTACCACAGCCAGTGTGTTGTAATACTTTATAAAGCATTACAATGTTACTGTCTGGGTTCTTATGAATCAATATTATAATATGTGTTGTAAAATGATGGTATGAAGTCATATACACAGACTTCATACAGTGTTATGTGTACATATATGATAAAACTTTGTATGGACATTCATACAGGTTTATTCCAGAGATTATAATACGCATATGAATGCATTATGAATGCAACCTTCATTGGAATGGTTACTAAGAAACAAGAATAATGCTATAATGATTAATGTGGTATCACTTCTGTACCAGATACTTAGTTCATATGTACAGTTGTTGTAAAATAATATGTAACCTGACTTTATGAAGTCATGTGCTCAGCCTTTATATTTTAAAATTATATGTTTTAACTGACTATTGAGTATTTGTACAGGTATATATTGTACAAGGTCTGGCAAGTATATAACTCATTATGATGCATTATGAATACAGAGGATCACTGCTTCTATATGCTCACCCGTATCATGAGAACAGCTTTCCTGATGTCACGCACACCATCATAGACCAGACGTGAGGCATCGATGAACTCATTCTCTTCGAAGGGCTGAGGTGGGCTAGTGCTCAGAGCTTCAATGGCAACCTCCACCTGCTCAGCGAAGCGAGGCATCACTGCAGAGAGAGAGAGAGAGAGAGAGAGAGACAGAGGGGAGACAGGGACTTTCATTATATGCTTGCATTTAATGTTTGCACAATTGTCATCACATAGAAAAGTGGAGAAGAACATGTACGGCATAATTATCCAAACATGGAGATGTTCATGTACAAATGTGATTGAGAGCTCTGGAGATACAGCCATAGCAACAACAACACAATGAGAGTGAAGAGCAAATATCGGCTTCTTGTCCACTAATTATCCACTTCAGCACATCAAGAGTCTGTAAGTGATGTCCTGATCTGATGAAACACCATGTCATCTATGTGCTCAGGTTCAAGCTATGCTAATAAATACCATTTGGTAGCAACCTACTGCAAAAATTCTGAAATGAATTGTTTTCCGGTCCTAATTTTTCCGCTCAATATTTGTTCCAGTTTTACTCCTGATTTGTTCACAAAATACAAAAGATTATTTCCTTTTAGTTTTTTCTCCATTTCTTTTAAGACTGGCTTTATACAGTTCATAAAACATGCACACTATACTCCATAAAAACACACTTTTTAACAACAGAGAATATAACACCAAAACTTCTTTTTTATTCCATTCTCTGGAGCAGTGTAAAAGATGCTTTGGGAAACTTTTGAAATGACAAATCCAAAAATATTGCAATGCCCTTTTGTGCTCTTAATGAATGAATTTGCTTGCTGTGAGGAGCTACTTCAAGAAATTAAATAGGCGCTACACAAGAATGGAATATTTTCATTTCTATTTGATTCCATTGCAATCCCATCACCAGTCAAGAGCCTAGGCAAGGTCTTAGTTTTTAGCCTCAGGAATGCAGTGCAAATCAAAGCACCCATCAGGAAGCTTGAGACTTGCTCAACATCTCGAGTCCTCTGGGCTCTGCTGGTGTCGCAGATGGCTGGGTCTGCCATGCCGCCTAAGTAACGCAGTACTGTCAAACTTCAGCTAAAGATCAGCAGCCTTGATGAGGAGTTCAGGGTTTCTTACACAAGAGAGACAATGCTCTATTGGGACTCCAGAGATGTTAGAGTGGCTTCAGAAGGCATTCCAGTGTTGACAGGCAAGAAGTAGAGAGCCCAGGAAGGCCTGGAGATAGCAAAGTCTCAACTTTGACATAGGGCTTTGGTGGGCATGGTGGCAGGCAGGGTTGGGAGCAACTGGACAGGCAGGGTTGGGAGCCATACCTCAACCATGACATGATAAGCCCTATGGCAGTGATAGATGTGATCTAGCAGTGGAAGAGTTACAAGCAAATTTCAAGGAGGAACAGACCACCAGGATGGTAGGTATTTGACAGCAGGGAGCATGAACAAGCTGGGAGGGTGCACAGAAGAGGAGGATTGCCTGGACTGATATCAGCCCAGATCAGCAGCCAGTCTGTGCACCTCTACATTGGACTGGGAGCAGCGATTTGACGTGGAGAAGCAGCTCAAGTTCCCAGACCACATCATGGCAACTTCATTGAGGCCAGATGTGGTGCTATCATCAGCCTCATCAAAGCAGGTGATCCTTATATGGATGATAGTTCCCTGGAAGGACCATATGAAAGAAGTAAATGAGCATATCCACAGGTGGATCAGTGTCAGCGGAGAACCTGGAAGGAGCACTGTGTGCCCAATGAAATGGGATGTAGAAGCTTTGCTGGCCACTGACTGTGCAAGGTCTACACTCTGCTTGGCACCATGGGGGCTGAAACAAGAAAAGCTATCAAGTCCACCATGGAGGCTGCAGAGAGAGCCTTCAGATGGCTTTGGATCCTGTGACCTGTGGGCCAGTGATGCTGGGACACAAGCCAAGGTCTGATCAACCTGGCTCATGTGAGGGCGTATGATGTTGCATGCCCCAAAACAACTGAGGATCCCAGGAAACATCAGTGATGATGTGTCCCAGCGCATGCTAGGATATATCTTTGAATCGGTGGTGTGGCAAATCTATACACAACCAGTGGAACTGAGCATGCATTAAAAGTGCCAGTGGGGCTTGTCACAGTTTTAGTCACTGGGTAGGTCCCTATGGCTTGGCAAATAGCACTGATGATGTGTCACAGCGCATCCTAGGATGTATCTACTCTTTTCACAGTAGGTGTTTAAAAAGTATGTTAGTCAGAACAGCACTTAAGAAAGGAAGCAGTGCATAAGATTAAAGTGTCAAGAATAAATTTATCATGAATAGAGACAACTCACGCTAAGAGGCTAAACCTAGCACAGCTAATAGGTTTAAGAAGAAAAGGAAAAAAAGACATTTTAAATTCCTAATAGATATTTTAGGGCTGTTGAAAATCACAATAATGGCTCAAGTACAAAATGTTATTTCTTTCTTTCTTTCTTTCTTTCTTTCTGAAAGTGGACTTTATCATTTGATTTGAACAGTGTAACATGAAATACTATGTGAAAATGAAAACTTTTGTCAGAAATGTCAGAATAACCTCCTAACAAAAACAATGAACCTAACATTTTTTTTTGTATAACTTATATGGTTTTTGGATTTCAGGGTAAAGCGGTGTGCTATTGATAGGCTTGTTTGTCAAGAAATGGGTGTAACAGTGCTTTGGTCATTTTGTTTGTTTATTTGACATATCCCTCATACGTCTCTCTTCTGACAGCATATCCCCTGAACATCCCTGAATAAAAAAGTGACGATGGGTGCAATTTACCCAGGCTGGAAAAAAACTCACAGTCAAATCACCACTAGACTAGAAAAAGCTTCTAAATGACATGAGAGTGAACTATAAACGGAGCTCGTGTTTATGTAATGCGGCAGTATAGAGGATAGAGTTTAGTGATCGAGTGATATTTGGCTTGTCGGCGTCGCACTTTGGCAGTCAGCCCCATCCATAAGCCATATTTTTAATCATGCAGAATCAAATAATTCAGGAATGTGGAAAAGAGAAGACAGTTCTGTTAGATATGATTTTTGGTCTTTCTTTGTTTCTCCATAGTGATAGATGACAGAGAATGTATAATGTGTGCAACATCATATTTATTCCCCTGGGAAACAGGAAATGGTAAATACTGAAGGTTTTGTTTGCATTTATGAAATATTCTGTGATGGGGATTAATTAAATAGTATTTACACCAAGCTCTGGTAAATGCTGGATTGTACTTGGTGATAGCAAGCTCTGACTGTAGTGCAGCTACAAATCAGGTTTATATGAATATATTATTGCTTATATAGCTCATTCACATGGACTTGTATGGGGAATACGTCACATAAACAGATTTTTTTTTTTTTAAATCACTGATGTGGTGAGGTTTCCTTAAAGTAAAGAGATGTTTATGTGACATTTATGGAAGGAGTCTCCAGTGTCAGTGCTTTGTATCAGTCAGAAGTAAAGCTGTAACTTCTGGAGAACAGAGAAGTTTTCACTTTGCGGTTTCTTAGTAACAGTAATACCAAGCTGCATTGTGTACATGGATGAAAACGATAAATGACATCTCATTGATACTGTGGTATAAAATGCTTTGTTATGAAAATAATCATTGTCGGGGTGGTAACAGTGACACCACTTCATCACATTACTTAGTCAATCATAATTTCATGAATTTACTCCTTATTTGCTACACTTATTACCAATCAGTGATGTATTTCTATAAAAGGTATTATTTTGGCCCACACTTTATCTTAGACTCTCCGTCTACCATTTTTTCCCCTCTGGGTTAATAGGGAACAAAGTGTAGCAGTTTATTTTCTTTTGCCCAGAGCTGGTGGTGAAATGGCAGCTCAAGCAACATGTTCGCTCCTCATTAGACTGTAATAAGCCCTGATAATATCATTTTTCATACTTTTCTGATGCAAAGTGACACAGAGTGTGCGGGACTTCCTGAGCAGTAAATCGCTTCTCTTTTGAGCTCCAGCTATAAACTCAGCCTTCAAGATGGATTAGAATGAGAGACTTCTGGAAAAAAAAAAAATAATAAAAAATTATTGTATATGTATATGTGTGTGGGTGTGGGTGTGTGTGTGTCTGTGCTTTAAGCAGCAGTTAGCTTTGGGATAGATCACTATTGGCTTAAGGTTATTCCTCATCAATCAGAGCAATGCTAGCCAATCACGCACAGCTGTTAGGGCATGGGCAGAACAGTTAGTGTTCCACTATGAGCAGTAGTTTGAAAAGATGCAAAAGCTTCACGTGTGTTGATTAAATTAGGGGGAAAATGGATAAAACGTCACTAAGTAATAAATACATAAATAAATGTAAGTACATAAAAAACCCATAAATAAGTGTTATGATCATCTGTCATAGTGCTCCTTGTGCCATATTCAGAATTGGAAACCTGAGTTAAAAAGGAAGGAAGGAAGAATGGGAGGACGGAGGGATTATGTAAATAAATGAAGAATAAAATAAATTAAGAAATAAATAGCCATATAGATAAATAGGCAGATATTACTTTTAATTTTCTTTTTCCACCTTGTAAGTTATACACAAGTATGTAAGCATGTAAAAAAGAATAGATCCAAGGAAGGAAGTAAATATACAAGGACTAAAACAGGCTATGTAATATGTACATTTGGAAGAAAGCAGGTAAATAAACTTGTAAGTAAATAAGGAAGAAATGAAGTATATAAATAAATTTGGAAGCAAATAGTTTCAGGAAGCAAATGCCTAAAGATAAATAAATATATGGATCAGTATGTAGCAGATGTAGTATTCAGTGCTCAGTCAGAGCGCTATCATGGTGTGTGATTTTCTTACATCTTAGTTTTACTGTAAAAGAAAAAAAAAACCACACACACTAACACTGTCAGCATCACTGCTCTCATTTTTCCAGCCTCACAGCAGTTGATTTCAAACAATAACGGAGTTGCGTGAGACATGAACACTACATCACAAGGCAGCTGGGGCTTTTATATTCCTTTTTCTTTTTACTACAACACAGCAGCTGAGATAAAAGCCGTTTCCTCTCATCAGTGAGGGGCTCTGATGGAGTGTAATTTAAAAGCACTGGATCCACAGCGGGAGTGAAATCTCCATGTTCCCTGTGACAGTGGTGTGTTTGGGCTCACCATGGTGTCCATCAGAGTTGAAATTGCTGCTTTCCCCAAACTGACAATGGAGTGTGAAAGGTGGTGGTGGGAAAAACTGATGAAAGATGAATGAACGTTAAAAAAAAAAGCAACAGGTGGCACCTGAAGTCTTTCTCTCACACTGACTTCCTGTCTGGCTTGAACATTTTATTTCCCTCTCTTTACACAAAGCCTGTCCAGTTCTTTTTAAAACTTTTCTCCAGAAGGTTTACAGCTAGTGTGTGTGTGTGTGTGTGTGTACATACTGTACCTCTAAACTCCAAGGGCCCTAACTTACACCTGGCACAAAGCAGTGCCAATCACTATGCAAGTGTCTTTAAGACTGACGCAGTTGTCGTTTTCCCGCCCAACTCCCACATTGTTTAAACCAGAAATGCACTTGCACCCATCTGAGCACCCATAGACGTGTTGGTCTTAAAATAATGTGTGGTCAGGCACATTGCTGGCGCATTGCTATCCTGAGGCAGCGGAAAGCGACTGTGCAATTGACCAAAAAATACTGGTCTGAAGTCAAGAGCGCAGTATTTCACTGTTATTTTATGGGCGCATTATGAAGATAGTAATACGGAGACGGGTGCACAACACATTTTGCTTGTTACACAAACGGGGACGTGCAGCGGCACAAAAACATGACAAAAGATGAGCTGAGCTTCCTCTGTAGAAAAGCATACTTGGCAAATCATTATAATGGCAATCTGTCAAAGATGCAAGCTCTTAAAGGGAATAGGAGATGACACTCTGATTGGTTTATTGCTTGTTACACACCCCAGACTAAGTAAAACCCTTTTGAACCTTGCACCTGGTGTTGCAACCATTTTTTCCTCGGTTAAACTAGCAAATGTGGATTTGGACGTGCCGTAAATATGCACTTGCACCATGTGCTTCAGACCGTGTTCTTAGATCTTTAAAATGCAGGCGCAGGTCGTATAGTGGAATATATTTATATCTCTGCTCTCATGGCTCAAGTAAAATTTCAGAAAGATCTCCAGTAGGAACCTTTAAAGGGTCTAGTAGATAGAATCCTACCCAAGATGGGTTCCCTTACCCAAATAATTTCCACATTTTTAGCAAGAATAAACTGTGATCCGTCAAAACATTCGAGAATAAAACAAACATATGTAGTAGCAATGTAACCCAATACAAATACAAAAATGTTGCATGAGCAGGAGGTTTTTCCTTTAGTGAAATATGGTGTATGTGGGACAAAGTCCATTTTCATTAACTTTAATATTAATATCAATATTCATATTACGATTAATAAATGTGCAATGCATTTCCAGTATCCATTTGTTCATCCTTAGCCTGGTCAGGGTCATGATGGCTTCTAGTTTGTTTATATTTTAGCAAATTAACAAGCTTAAAAATTCAGTCTAATAATGAACTGTAGTTGACGCTTAGGGACTGTCAGTGTCAACTCACACACCATGACACTGCTGACATTTTAAAACTGGGATATACTTGTAGGGCTCATATTTAATAAAAAAGAAGAATAGAAAGAGGAAAAAGCTTGCAGTTTAGGTCATGTCTACTCCAGGTTTGTGTCCGATACAGTTACAGATATTGGCAGTGCCTGACAACTCTAAACTGTACACAGTCAGGAATGATTACTCGGAATTACAGGAAAATTGAAAAGCATTTACTATGATGTACTGAATCCTGAGGCGGCTCTGTAAGTTTTTTCAAGATGAGGTGATTAAATATAAATCTTGAAGGTTGTATATTTATAATGATTAGTAAACCATGAACTTGCGATCTGAGCGGGTACTTCTTCTGCAGAAGCTTATAATATTTCTCTACAGTGCCTGCATACCTGTGCTTTTCTGGAGAACTCATTGTTATTCAGTGAACACTGTCTCTGCTCCTAGAAAACCAGAGTCTTCTCACAAAACACCAGTTACTTCTTCACCAGTTGAGACAAACCCCTCTGTGTGAATCTGTCCAGGTTGTCCATGCCCATGTATGTCATGAAAAGATGACAAATTGTTCCTTAGTAAAAGTAAAGTGCATTGTAGATTACAGATGTAGTGGCTCACCGGTTTCAGACAGCAGCTTGATGGACTCCAGGACTCGCTCAGTGTACACACCCGGCTCGTAGTTCTCCATCTCGGCGTTGATGATATGGACCACGCGAGCGGCGCGACCTCTGATCGCCCCTGCTGTCCTGTCCAGCGTGTCTACATCCCCCTCCTGGAGAGCTATCACGCACTTGTTCACATCCTCCAGGATGTGGTTCTCTAAAGACACAGAGTGGAAAATAAATGAGAAGTAGGAAACAAACCTAAAAGATATAAAAGAGAAAAAAATAAATAAAGTATTCACCAAAACAAACATGGTTACTGATTGAGAGATACCCGATTACGTTTGTAAAATAAACCAAATATACACGCTTATTCATGCCAAAGATTAAGCTATTCTAAGACTAAGATATTCATTAAGCAAAACGCATTAGCAAAGAAAATGAGTTTTGCATCAAGCTTATTAGAAACAGAAGATAAAGCTATTAATAAGGACCAGATATCTTTGATCATTGTTGTGTTTGGATTAAAATAGTCCTGCAATACTGAGCCAGCATTTTAAACCTGAATTTAGCAAATTTGTTAGTGATTGTATGTTGATAAGGCTAATCATTGCTTTAATATCCTAACAGATTTGATCAGCTGCCTTCAACAACAACAAAAAATCTTTACCTGTAAATTTTCAGGATAGTGGAGTTTACTTGGTAACATGACAGGCTAACTTTTTGATGGATGCTCCACAATATTAAATGTAACTATAAATGGATAAAAAAGTATGGCATGTTGTTCTTTAATAATAAAACAATTGTAATAGATGGGTGGTAAAAGTAACATTAACTCTGCTTCATCACACCACACTGCTGTTGATTATTTTCCTGTAGTCGACTCTTCTAGGATATGCAAATCTGTAACCGCAACCACTTTATATGTTTGGATATATTTCCAGTGGAGTTGCGTATTTTTACATTGGCTATGTTTTGTCACCAGTGAACCTTCCTGGCATCGACTGGATTTTAAGATGTATGACATTGTTGAATGCAGACTTTCACCAAGACGAAATACCGTATCTCACAATGTTAGGCCACTAGAGCCAATGCAAATTTTAATGACTTCTTCCTTGACCAATGCTGCACCCTGCCACCAAGTGTCATGGAAATTTGGCAGTCCTGCTTATAGTCAAACAGACAAGACCTAGCCTTAGAAGAACAAGAAAAAAAACAGACCTAAGACATTATATCTTACCTGACACAGACAGGAAGTCATCGACAGAGGTGATGTCATCCACAGCCTCGGTCAGAATGCGCACCTGCTTCTCCCATTGGTCTTTAAACACATCCATGTTGTCCTGAGCCACCTTGCTCTGGGGACGAGCCGCCAGCGTCAGGGCAGCGTTGATCACCTGGGTGAAGGTTGGAACAACTCAGCACAATCCCAAAATAAGAACTGGGTCACGGCTCCTCGTGGTTATTCTAGTCAACGGTCAATTGCTTCCTTTTAAACACCAGTGTAGCCTGGTGTTAAGACTTAAGTAGGTTTTAGACTTTTAAGATTATTACTCATCACACTGGACGAGTGCCAAGAAAAATCTTGCCTGAATTCTGTAACACACCGTGTGATAGTGTGTGTTCTCAATGTCAGATAATATATTGAAAATCCTCTGACAATAGACAGAATCAGTGTGATCCTGAAATCAGCTTTCTGTTGAAAACGGGTTTCACATAAACAACAACTTTATCCATCCATCCATCCATTATCTATACCGCTTTATCCATCTGGGTCGCGGGGAAGCTGGAGCCAATCCCAGCAT
>JAQQZU010000013.1:11612706-11627801 GCA_030068025.1 Parauchenoglanis punctatus | reverse complement strand
TAGAGTAGCCAGTTGACCTAATCGGCATGTCTTTGGACTGTGGGAGGAAACCGGAGCACCCGGAGGAAACCCACACATGTACGGAGAGAATATGCAAACTCCACACAGAAAGGCACCTTGGGTGACCCGGGGATAGAACCCAGGACCTTCTTGCTGTGAGGCAACAGTGCTAACTGCAATCTTTAACATAACTATAATGTAATAATTTTAGTTTTATGGACATTATTGTTTATTTCTTATCATCATTGCCTGTCCTGTGAGCTTGGCTTCATCCTAATGGTGGATTTTAGATGCGTATCGTAGCAGTGCTCACACTGATATTTTAATAAAAATAAAAAATTAAAATCAGCTGTCTTTGGTCCTTATGGTCATAGGTCGACATGAACATATCACATTATGCATTCTAAGACAAATTAGTACCAAAGAATTCTTTTATGATGTGTGATTTTTGTCTGTGAAAGCCAGTGGAAATCCAACCTCCAGACTTAATCAAGCAGCTACCATTGGTATTTCAGATATCAGAACAGGAAATACAGGTAAAAGCTGTTGTTTTAGCTTTTTTGCTCACTTCACTGAGAACACATCTGTCCCAAAAAACATCATGGTAAAAGAAAGTACCTCCCTCAAAACAAATGGACCTTATGGCATCCTTAGCATATGCAATTTGCATCTAAAAAAAAATAATCCCCACGTCTTCTTGGCCATGTGATATGGATCTCTCCAAGGGTGTGGTCTCCAAAACCCAGGACAGCTTTGAATCCCAATGACCCGTGAGTGCGCTCTGAAGATGAGTTAGTCTGAACACCTCAACAGTATAACCTAGAGTTGGGAATAAGATTTCCATTTGAGAAATGACCAACTTCTACATAATTATTTTTTTGGCTCTGAGAGATCTCTGAGCCTGAGACAGGGACACATGCACAACCTCTGAACTTTCAGATTGAGCTCTGGTGAGAGCTCAGCACTCGGGAGTTGTATGTCAAGTCGAATGAAACTCATGGAACGTGCAGAACACTCAGCCACAGAGCCAAGGACACTCCACACAGATATGCCATAAAACTCAACAGCTTTCTGACTACAGAGTAACACAGATCTGTGAGAAAGTCTGCCATTCATTTGTTAAATCCGTTTGAGTTTCTGAGTCATTTAATGTTATTTATTCATTCTTATTGAAACTTGATGGTTTGGTGGTATAGCAGGTGGTGTTGCTACCTCACAGATCCAGGATCTCCTGGATCTCATATGTTTTTCCTGTGTCTATGGAGGTTTCCTCCATGTTCTCCAGTTTCCTCGCACTTCCCAGCAACATTGTCAGATTGGTAACTCTAAACTGCCCCGGATTGTGAATGTCTGAGCTCCTGGTTCCTGGAACGCAGAGTGTATTTCTGCTTCAGATCCAGCGTTCCTGCAGAGCTACAGTGACCCTGCCCTGGATAAAATGCTTAATGAATATCAGTGAATGTAATTAAACTGTCTATTAGGTATGATAACAAAACAACTTCATATAAATTGCTGTTTAAATGTTTAATTCACTTTAATGGATTAAATACCATAATTCAATAAATAACTAAACAACTAAAAATGTATAAACTGCATTTAGGTATTATTTAAATTTATTTTTTTAATTAAAGTTATTTAACAAGTAAATGAATTTATTATTTAATTATTTTCATAAACAAACATTACTTACATTTCCTATTAAACAAATGGTTTATTGTTTAATGTTTAAATGTATTTGAATACACTTATTTGATTTTTTTTTTTTTGCATATAAATTAGATTTGCATACAAACTGATTCATTTCATTCATTCATTCATTCATATGCACAATGGATGCGCGATTTTGATCAAAATAAAGACATTTGGTTGGATTTTAATGTATTATACGTAAATACTAACGCTAACACCACCCCTAAACCTAACATTTACTTCAGACCGAGCTGAACAAAATGTAATTGAAAAATTTGGACTTTTCACTCAAGGATATTAGCTGCAATTAAATTCTTCTTCATTTTTTTTTTTTTTTTACATTTTGGCTAAGTTTTATTTTTACTTTATATTTACTTATTATACATGCCCATATCCACTCTCACTAAAATGGTCCCTTTTTGCAATTCAGGGTCTCATTTATGATGTTATTTCCATGTTTTATGTACATATTGTGTTCAATTTACTCTGGATAATTTACTGTTATTAAACCCGATGTGTTTTACTAATTTAATAACTTCTCACATTTAGCATGTGTTCAAGCTGATGAAAAAAGAATTTTCTAATTAAATTTCCATCCAATATCAGGCCAATAATTATGTAATTATCGTGCTTTGCTGTAACAGGACCATTGTTTCCTCCCCCTCATTAGAATTATTATTAATAACTGTTTGAACGACCTCCATCTGTGATCATTTATTTGGATTATTTCTGTAATGCCAAAATCCTTTTGCCAGATAAATGAAACCTGTTGTCTATTACGAGATGATCCACAGAAATAAACCAGACTCCAGGTACGCGTCATCTTCCACACATGTCAGTGAGGACACGAACAGTAACGTGTTCGTTCAGATCGCTTTCCTGAAGGAATAAAAACATGCAGGAGAACACACAGCACCTTCCTCTGTCCATGTTCATTCATTCAGATAGTTAATTCATCCGTTGCCTGGGGCGCTGTTCTGTGACGCACGGCTGTACCTTTCCCGCCAATGCTGCTTCATCTAAACACTATCAGAACTGGGGTTATTGGACCAGAACCGACAGACCCGAGGTGTGTAAACAGAAAGGAGAAGATATGTGGAGATTTTACTCTGGAGCTGGAGAACATTGAGGTGACAAGATTTGTCTGCTGCATTTAATAGTTAATAAATTATTATTTCAAACCTTATCGAAACCTAATTGTCTTTAATCTGTCTTTTAATTCTTTTAATGCAAAGAGACACAGGCTCTTTCACTTCCACTCACTTCACATCAACCACTCTCCATGCTTTGCTAAGGTCACGTACATGTTTGTATATCTTTGATTCATAGAACTTCCTGTTTCTTTCCTTTCCTTTTGATTTCTTTCTTTCTTTTTTTGAGTAAGCGAATCATTTCCGCAGCTTTTTTGTCTGAATGAATTTCTAAATGATTGAGTGCTGGGTTTTTTTTAAATGAGAAATGAAGAGCATGAACAAATATCCATATAAAAATACTTTTTCTAGCCATCATTTTTGCGGATCTCAGATCTGTTTTTCTGCCGCCATAAACATGAAAAAATCCATATATGGCAATGTTTTGCTTCTTCTTTGACTTTTTAATAATTTATCTAAGG
Source organism: Parauchenoglanis punctatus (assembly GCA_030068025.1). Lineage (NCBI taxonomy): Eukaryota > Metazoa > Chordata > Actinopteri > Siluriformes > Auchenoglanididae > Parauchenoglanis > Parauchenoglanis punctatus. The sequence continues at coordinate 11,624,500 of JAQQZU010000013.1, read as the reverse complement.
AAGTCTATCTCAAACTCATTTCCGTAAAATATATATGATGAAAAAATATATGATGATATATTGCTTCAAATGACCTCAAAACTACACATCACAATTCCAATTATCCTAATAATGATAATAAGATTAGCTATAACATTATCTATTTTAATGATTTGAACTCTTGTTCATAATATGTTTAAATGTCAAAACAAGTAATGACAATATTTATACAGGGTTATGAAGTTCCTCATATTCAGATTTGACTTACGCACCTGCTTTGTCCATTTTGTGAACTCGCGATTCAGATTATTAAAGTCGCCTGCATGTAGTTCACATGACTGAGGTTGCCAGATATTTCTTGAGTAAACACTGACTTTAAACTATTACTATTTAATTAATATAGTATTAATACAGAAATTCTTGTGTAAATCTCACATAGCTTCTGAATACAGATGTGCAATATTTTGTTTATTAATTTAGGATCTAACACTACTAGGGATGGAATGACACATCAGCATAATCAAATATGCTGATTATGTAAATATGTGTGTGGAATTCGTCCACGTGTCGTAATGTATACGTTCAGCCCCAATTACAGCAGAACCCACTCTTCAATCGTCCAAAATTAAGCTGCCTTGGTAGGCTGTATCAGTTTCATAAAGTGTGCAGAGCAATGGTTTATTAGGTCTCGGTTTAAAGAATTCCCACAATTTGGATGATCGGGTTCAGCCTTTTTTGGGATAGTGTCTCATTTTCAGCATAATCGGTGTAATGGATTACGTTCACGCATCGTTCCAGCCCTAAAAACTACATGTGGATTTCTGTAAAGCTGCTTTGTGACATTGTGAACTGTTAAAAGGGCTGTATAAAAGGCTCTTACCTGAGGACACAGGCTGTCGATCTGTGTAGCGGCCATGCGCACCAGCTTCACCCCTTCCTCATTGTTGGAGATGGAACATGCCAGATTAGCCACCTGTATAAGAGAGAGAGAGAGAGAGTTGGTGAGATATTGGGTCACCAGTAAAGGCTTGTTAAAATACCACATAAACAACAAGTCAGTCTTGCCATTTAGTTGCGTAAATCCTGCTGACCTGCTAAATCACACACACTCACACATCACACCACACACATCACACACACTCACACACTAAATTCCTCGTCCTCTTGCTGTTCATGTCGTCAGTCGTCAGCTATCAGCATGGCCTGCTCTGCTCGGGGATTTTATGCCTGACTTGCAAAGGCAATGTCAGGGCAAAATATGTACAGAGGTTTAGAGCGCGTTCAAGTGTTAGATTAGTATTTGTTATTTCTCTGCATGAAGAATGTGAATTTTGGTGACCCCTCCCCTTCTTCACCACCATCACCTCAAACAACCCTCTTTTCCTTTTCTTTTTAAATGTCCACCAGGCTCCAGAACATTAACGAGGACCCGGACCTGACTCGACCCGCCGCTGTCTTTTGTGTAGGAAGTGACAGCTACACACGCTACTCATAAGTTGCCGTCGTGAAACACAATTACCCCCAAAATGTCAGCGAGTGCATGGAGAGAGGCCTAATTGGAGCCCATTTGGTACGTCAGCAGTGATTAGCTGGCTGTGCCATGGCGCTACACTGGAGTCATCCTCATTAGGTCCGAATATTCAGAATGATCACGGCAGTATGTGGCAGCATGTGGCTCAACCATTTGATCCAAACGCACATCTCGGAGTGTAATTAAAGTAGCAGATGGCCCAGCTAAAACAGAACGCCATGTTGCCTAATTTTGAGGCAGAACATGATCGACAGGGACCTTGCTACCTGCTACCTGCTACCTACTCTATGTCAGGCTCAGCTAGCCACACTGTACTGCAAACAGCTTATTTATTAAACCAATCATTTGCTGATTATCGCGCTTTACTATATGGCTAACAATGAATTCTAAATTCACTTCACGCCATTGTTGATATTTTTTCCCTATACCAGCACACCATGGAGTGTTTTATTCCTTGCATAAATAATACTAACAGAGTATTACCTTTATTAAAGTCGGTCTGAACTTAAATGATTATTGTTTTGATTATTAACTCCTCTTAAACGATAATATAGATTTCAGGATTTGGTTAAAAGAGTACTATTCTCAGTACTGAGCTCACTTTGAGTCCAGTTTATGATGTCATTAAATATTTTGGGGCAAAAAAAAAACATTCAAGATTAGAGCGTGACCCGAAACCTGGAAACCTTCAGACGGAGATCTTTCATGCTAAACTAGCGGGCCTGATAGCTAACACAGAACAAAATTGTCATTGTTAGGCTTAATGCTATGTTCTGATATTGAAAATTCCACTTGAGACTAAACTGAGCTTGATTATTAGTAGTTACTGTAGCTAGCTGGCAATTTGGCAGTAAAGCTCCAGATGCACCATCCATCTTTGACATAAAGACATCACTCGTTCAGGTCAACTGAATGTGCATTAGACCATGTTCATGTCTACTACTCATGACCATGTCTACCTACTCATGACCATGTTCTCCATTGAGATTCTGATGGCTTTCAGTGCTATGATGGATCATCTGCCTTCTAGGGCGTCTGGATGTAAGAAGAAAGCAAATGACCGAGACAGAGAGATCAAGACAGAGAGAAGTATGTGTGTGTATATACAAGACATAACAGTTAAACTGAGTGCCTGGGCCATCTGCCATCTGTGCTGATGGAGCGCTCTTGTGAGTAGCCTGGAGTACTGGGACCTCCACCATTTGCAGGTAAATAATGATCTCCTGCTGCAGGTGTGGTTTGGAAGACAGAAGCATCTCCTCTTATACCTCTTATAACCTAAATTCATTCTAAACACTCTGAGGACGAGCCAAGCTCCAGCGTCCAATCCAATCCAAAACTTCGCAATTACTTAAAGAACCTTCTTGATTTTCTTTTTCTTTACTTTCTGAAAAGAGGCCTCATGTGATGCCAGCCAGATTGCCAAACCCATTTTAATGGTTTCATTGGCAAATAAAGTGAGTTTAGTGTTGCACCGAAGAAGAAAATGAGCTTCAGAGAGCAAACTCACAACATGGTGTGACATCTTTGAGTTTTTGCCATCAAACTATTGATTTTTCTTTTTTCTTTTTCTTTTTTTTTGGAGCTCAGATTCCAGTGGGGTTCAAGATTATAGATCAAAGATGTCCAATCTGATCTGAAATGGACCAGTGGCTTTCATTCCAACCAAGCAGAAGCTACACCCTGAGAGCCAAGATTAACTGAATAAACACTTGGAATCAGGTGTGGCTCATGATTGACTGGAATGGAAACCTGCAGACTGGGTGGTTTCAGCACCTGTTTCAGCACCAGTCTGTTTAGTTTATTATGTGTTACAGTGTAAGAGAGCCCAGGAAAATCTTGGCTTATGATAATGTGTCTTCTCCGAGTCAGATTATACAATGAATACAACAACAGACCTGTGATTAAGGATGATAATTATGACATTCTGCTCATGTCATCAATCAACGTAATCCAGAAATCAGCTCAGACAGAAAAAACAGGCTCAGGTTTTGTTTTGTTTTTTATCCATTAGCAGGTCTATATTTTGTCAGCACCACTACCATATTTGTAGTTGTCCTGTGAGTTTGGCCCACTGGTGGCACTTAGACAAGTGTCCTCATGAATGTAACAAGAAGGATCCAATCTAAGCAAAAAATCTGGAATGTCAACATAGCCAAAAGCAAGAATATAAAACTAAATATGTTCCTAATTCTGCCATAAACAGCCACTTTTTGGCACTCATACAGACATTTTACAGGTATTTCTCCACCAAGAATATTGCACACTTTCAACTCTAGCCAATGTTCAACAGGAAAGGTAAATGTGCCATGCACTCAGTAAGACATTTTTCTTTCATGGTAGTAGCACCTGAAGAAAGAACTGGAAGATAGGAGACGCTGTTTGCCTGACCGGTCTAGCCGATTGCCTGCCGTGTCCCCGGATGGAGCTTAAATAAATCAGACTGACACCATGGCCAAGACTGAGGAGCGTGGCCCACTGGAGAAGTGCAAAAGCAGGGTGCTAAGTGCATCCACGCCAGAGCTACTCACAAATCCTTCCTACAGAGTCCCACTGGTGCCAAGCCACAAGGTCCCAGCGGTACCTGGCTTCTGGTATATAACCTGGAACTGCAAAGTGGACCAAGCTTTAAATAAAGCAGGAAGTCTGGAACCCTGAAATTACTGATGATTATTGTGTATGTGGTTGGTATTCAGAACAATGAAAAGATGAAGTACACTTTGAGTGCTTTTTATGTCCATGCAGTTTCTATAAAATTGCTTGTCACAGCTTTTAGAAGTCTAATGGGCCATATTTCTCAGGGCAATGTTTATAATTATGTTTTTAATTCAGACATGCACCTGAAATCAGCCTTCTTTGTTTAGGTAAATACAGACAAAATGACCCTAATAGCGAGCCTTAAAAGCAGCACCAGCTGGTTGAAATTTAATTATCTTTTATTAGGATCATGTCTAAGTCTAGACAAAGCTTCTTCAGCAGTGCGTCTCGAAAAAAAGGTAGAAAGAGTGCCGTGACATCATTATGAACTATATAGGGGCACTGCTTATTCAATGTGCAGTGTGAAAACACATCATCATTCTTTTTTATCTGGAATACACAAGCACTGAAATGAACAGAGCAATGAAAAAAAAAAGATCATCTCCATCTTTGGATCAGAATAAGGGCAACTCAGAAAAGACAGCATTATGTGCAGTTTGCAGCAATAAAAAATAAATAAATATTGATGAACAATGTGAAAAGAGTTAGCAGCTAGGAGTCAATTAACAAGAAAATCAATGCATCTGGATTACTTGGTGGTTTAACTAAGTGGAGAACTTGTAAGTGGAAAACATAGACTAATTAATAATTAATAGCTGATTAATATTTTTGAGAAGCTACTGAAGGAAATCAATTAGTAAGTGGTTCATGTAAAGCTGTAGTTTTCCACTAACATATAAAAAGTAAATGAATAAAAACAAATAGATTCCTGGATCGAATTTCCTGCAGGTTATATAGTACATACAAACACAGCTCCAGAGTTCCTGTTTCGATCCTGAGTCAGGGTTACTGAGCAATCTTCTCTCCATATCCATGAGGTTCTCCATTTTCCTCCTTTCAATATGTGAATAAATGGTGACCTATCACCTATCTACCTAACCTAATGGTGTACCATCCAGGGCACCTTCCCAAATCACACCCAGCATTCCAGGGATAGGGAATGTATAAACCATGACCCTGACCAGGATAAAGTTTTACCAGCAAGCAAGGACACTATCAAAGAGTGTTTTAATATAGTTCATCTCAATCTTTCAACTGAATAAACTCCTAGGCTCTGAACTATTTCTTCACTTCATTCTCATGTCAATGTTCATCTGACCTTTAGCATATGTTGGTCTTTCAAACTTTCTTTAAGTATAACTTCATTCTGAAGAACATTGAAGAGTGGAATTGATTCATTCATTCACTGCATGGGATTTGTCATGACTGTGGACCTCACATCTTTTGCTGGATTGTTGTTATTATTAGAGCCTACCTGCCCTTGGCTTTCCCTTCAGAGAGAGAGAGAGAGACAGACAGAGAGAGTGAGAGACTGACAGAGAGTGAGTGAGAGAGAGAGAGACAGACAGAGAGAGAGAGCGAGAGAGAGACAGAGACAGAGAGTGAGTGAGAGAGAGAGAGAGAGAGAGAGTGACAGAGAATGAGAGTGAGAGTGAGAGAGAGATACAGAGAGTGAGACAAAGCATGTGAGAGAGAGGCAGAGACAGAGAGTGAGAGAGACTGACAGAGAGAGAGAGAGAGAGAGAAAGAAAGATAGAGAGAGTCACAAAGTGAGAGAGAGAGACAGAGATATAGTTAGAGAGACAGAGAGTGAGAGAGGCAGAGACACACAGAGAGAGAAAGAGAGATAGAGAGAGTGACAGAGTGAGAGAGAGAGACAGAGATATACATGTAGATAGTGAGACAGAGAGTGAGAGAGGCAGAGAGACACAAGAGAGAGAAAGAGAGACAGAGAGAGAGTGACAGCATGAGAGAGAGTGAGAAAGAGACAGAGATATAGACAGAGAGTGAGAGAGACAGAGAGACACACACAGAGAGAGGGGGGGAGACAGAGAGCGACGTTACACAAAGAGTGAGAGGCAGAGAGACAGAAGGTGAGAGAGAGAGAGAGAGAGAGAGAGAGAGAGAAACAGAGAGAGCGCTATGGCATGCTAATTGCCACTGGCTAGCATGCAGCTGGGTCGGTCACAGGGCTCCGCTATGAAGCCTGGCTGACTCCAGACTTGTTTCAGCTTGACTTGTCTCTGTTCTAAACTTCAAACTGAGACAATCAGGATATAGTCTTGCTAATTACTAGATATAGATATAGATAATTACTTTGAGCACAAAGGTTGTTGAGCAGGTGTTGTGGCTATAATGGGAATTATTGTATTTGGCTGAGACATTTATAAAGAGCAAAGCTTGTAAATAACATGGAGAGCGGTCATGCAACATATGAAGAAAACATTACATGTGATGATACAATCCTGTAACCAAGTGGAAATACATCCTGAAGGTATTGGGAGTCTGTCTTAATCATAATGACTCATCTGCCTGGTTCCTCAGACAACAAAATTATTGCCTGGAAAACTTATATTTTTAAGTTGCAGCATAATTAACTGCCTCCCAATGAAGCGGCTGATAAAGTGAGTGAGTCACAAAAAAAAGTTAGCGTCAGGCAACAAATGAAGAAAGAAATGAGGCTAAAACCATGCTCTTTGCTTATCTTTTACACAAATCAACTTGTCTTAATTGATGCTGATTATTTAAGGTCAAAAGATTTGTAGAACAGAGGTGTAAAAACACAAAGTAGCTGTGTTCACACACACACACACACACACACACACACACACACACACACACACACACACACACAAAAAAAAAAAAAAAACCACAACAAACCAAATTAAAGTGTTTTGTTTTGCCTAGGTGAAAAAAGGTTATGCTTGACCCAATACATATTATGTTGAATGCATCTTTTCTTTTTGAGCTTCAGATGCACAAGATGCCAAAATCTGCAGAACACTGAATGATGCCTCCATTAACCTGCACTCTGAACACAATCCAACAACAGGCAGAAATTAAGCAAGTGATCACATGACACTATGCACAACTTCTTTTTTATGTGACGTTGTTCTCTGTAAAATGTAGATGGCGTGTTGTTCCTTTTCTGAGAATTATACTAATTAAGAATTTGGTTTCTGACTTTTGTTGATTTTGTTGATTTGTAATGTTAAAAATGTTCCGTTCATAATTTTTCACATTTCATATATCAACTTTTATTTTCATTTTAAAAAATCATGCTTATTTTTAGGTTAGACAAAGTTGAGGCAAGTTTTGAGACAGATAAACTCTAAACAAAACCCATCACAAACACAGCAAAAGAACTAAAGCAGGATGCACTCAATGCACTTCAAAGGATATGTTAAGCATTAAAGGTCCACTATGTAGGATTCTACCACCTGAATTCCCCTCTCTTACCTTACTTAAGCATGTGTTAGAACATACGGTGGCCATCAGGTGCCTGTAGCGTACTTCCAAATACTCACATTCACACTTCCTTGCTTTTTCCATGCTAAATAATAAGTACGATCCTCCATTTTATAAAGTTTGGGTTCTCACACTTCGTTTTCCTTTTTTCTTCCTTGTCTTCCTTCCAGATTCACAATGCCACTTGTAAAAACGTGAAACACAGAAGCGCTCTCTAGAGGTTTGTCCGTTCTGGGCTACTGTAGCGGTGCACCATGGCGGCTCATTAGCGGTGGACCCGCTCCCTATGTAGAAATAAAGGTCCCGTTCTAAGCTTACGAATCCACAATGACTCATAGTTACAAATAATTATAGACTAATGATAATATAATTATGAATAACATTTTCCATTTCTGCTAATGGATTCTGCTAAATCCTGCATAGTGGACCTTTAATCTCCTTTTCTGACTAATTGTTTCTTTTCCATCTGAAAAGAGCAGATCTGATAGCGATTGGTATGTTTTTAATAAAAAGTGGTTGCTTTTCCAAATTGAACGTTCCTTTAGTTGTGATAAGAATGAGAAAGATTGTTTTATCTGAATAATGAAAGTTTGACTACTCTAACACAAAGACTGCTCTTAGTGCAAACCATGGCCTTACACTATGTATAAAAGCCTTCAATTCAAGCAATGTACAAATAAATGCACAAAAAAAAAGAAAAGAAAAGAAAAAAAGCATTCTTTGGATGAAGTTACATTACATAGCAGCCAGTGGTGTGCAATCCAATATTAACGACTACATCTACATGAGCAAGAAGCCAAGGTCCGAAGCTCAGCTTGGCATATATAACACCAATAAATGAATGAAATCTAAATATGATTTATAGTCCTGAGTGGAGTGCTTATGTCTGGGAGCAGGCAGTCATGGCTTGAACGAACACCCAGTGACTCATTTCTATCATATAAAACTTTACTGACTCAAACACGGGACAGGGAAAGTAATCGAAAACAACAGAAACCACACATAAAGCAAGGCGGATAAAAAGAGAGGCTATGATCCTTAAAGGAAACATAATGACTGCTGGATTGGTGAGAAGATCAATCACGGCATGTGAGTCCATATTCCCTCTTTAAATTCAAACATTTTTTAACGTCAGCGTATATCTGCATACCAAGAACCACTGGAGCTGTCAGCATTTGAAGTCTTGCGTGTAGGCAGATCCCATTTGCATAACAAAGGCAGTAACTAGCTTCGAGAACACCAAGCGATGGACCTTGGAAGTTTTGGAAGTCCGTGTCTTTGTTGGTTTTTTTGTGTTTGTGTATAAATAGTTTTAATGGTAGCCATCAGGCAGTTTTTTATTAAATTTAAATTTTTAATTGAATTGAATTGAATTCATTTAATTTTTTAATGTAGACCTGACACATTTTACACGCACTCTTTGTACACGGCATATTTTTCCGAGAATACAATGCTTGTTCAATGGCACAGTCCATGTCTATGTGATGACTAAGCTATAATACACCAAAAAATGTATATCTCAGTTGTGTAATTTACAATAACTTGATAAAAATGGATGATTTATTAATAGTACGACCTCTACTAAATTTACTTTAATATGAAATCTCACAGTTCGTTGCGAGAGTTTTGAAAATGATGCAGAATGGAAAGATAAAGATCATGTTCAGTAGATCTTCAATCTTGAAGGTGATAAAAAAAGTTGTAATTTAAAAGTTTTCTTGCAAAGCACTTTTTATATGATAGTTTATATCCAAAACTTTATAAAAAAAACAAAACCTCTAAGATATTGTGGTATGTCGTATTTTAGGCACTGAAACCAACAGGTAATTTGTTGATAAATGAAACGGTCAGAGCAGTTTACAGAAAGATTAAAGGATGACATAATAGAGATAAAAAAAAATTGCAAATTAATAATGTAACACCTACACTTGTTACATATAATCTACGCAGACCTCACTAAAGTTGAGATTCTTGTTATGGCCGTGCTTACGCCCTCTATTTGGTATCTCAAATCAAAAGGATAGTGGACTGATACAGCAACCCTTCTGAACATGATGAGCGTGAGTGGATAACAGATCTTCTTAAAACATAATGGACCAAAACCTGGCAAATCTCTGGAGACGGTGGCGCCGTGGCCCACTTCAATTGACGTATCGATTGCTCCTTGGGATTGCTGCAAGCCCAGCAGTTGCACCGGGCAGCTGAGCACAATTATGAAAATGGACCAGAAGTTGTTCTTTTTAATTTGTCTGTGTATTTAACAATACTTAGGAGTCGGCATTTAAAAAGTGCTTGGGGAGAAACCGTGCACGTTATGTTTAATTTTGGATAATTCACGCCAAAGGCTATTGCACCATTCCTGTGGAGAGCACTTTTTGCCTCGCCGGGGTATGCCCTTTGGAGGAGGATTTGATAATGATGATGTACTTTGCAAAACAAACCATAAGTGTGAGTCTTTAGCTTTTTCGTTGTTAGAACATTTTGTGCATAAGAGTGAGTCAAAAGTGAGACGCAAGTGAAAAGCTGGCTGACTTTCAGTGGCTTTCTCGCAATGCAGCGCGTGTGTGTGTGTGTTCTAATAAAAGAGGCGTTCTGATCTATCATTTAGAAATTAAGACCTTATTTCATCTTGTAGACCACAGAATGTTCCAGACTTTCTGATAAATAAATAAGCGCGTATATGACTTCATTCCAAACTCTGGTTATATCATATTTCATGAAAAAAGAAAAAAAAAACTTTCTGAAATTCACTGTGCTCTGGGTGTCACGTTACCTGCACACACCCTGCGCAAAAGCAGACCTCTTTGAGCTTCATTATAAACTCAAATCGAGAATATCGCTAAAAGCATTTTTTTCTAGCTATACTGTCACGATGTCCTTAACAAAAAGTACAAAAAGCTCTGAATTTCAAAGGCATTTTAAATCTGAATCCAGACAGAGATATGAATGTATTTCAGGTAGTAACAATGCAGATAAACCAACCATGTACACTCTGGAACAGCCCTGCATATATATATTCGTGACGGTCGCTCACCTCTCACCTTCTTACAGCCCATTCCTTTTGAATGATGGCTCTTTGGTGAGGTGATGATTCATCCACACTTCACCTAGAGCAGAACAGACTGATGATGAATTGCTGGTGAACACAACCATCAATATTGTTCTTCATCACACGTCAGGTAATCCATTTGGGAGAACAAGTCGCAAAATTGGTGGAACATGGACAACCCAACTACTCTGAAAACCCAACACATAATCCATACCTAATGTTACCAGTATATCTACAATCCCCAATGTGATGCATACCAGGTGCCAATCCAGTTGTTTCATTTTTTGATGATAGGAAACGTCTGACTATAACCTGATACCCGATACTGATGCGATATTGACACCCTAACCGTTAACTGAGCGGACTTTTGCGCAAGTTGTTCAAGCTTTTGCCAGGTTTCACTCAACATCACACATTCACACTACAAAACAGAGCCAAAGACTGGATCGGAAAATAAGCTCTACATTCTGATACTGATGCAGCAGTATTAACCAGGCAATGTACAGTCAGCTCCAAAATGACTGACATCTTCACATAAGGAAAAAAATCACTAAATAAATAACTCACACAATGTCTAACATTTTTAGCTTAATCACAAAGTGTAATCCAATTTTCTACTCGTCTCTGAACCACAAGTTCTGAAGTGCAACAGTACCAAGTGCCAAAAGTTTGAACAAACCTTCAAACTCAATGGTTTTTCTTTATTTTTATTCCTTAAAAGTCACTTCATGTCTTAAAGTAATGATGGCCTGTCGTTTCTCTTTACATAGTTGAGCGCTTCTTGACATAATATGGATTACTACAGTTGATGAAGAGAGCTATTTACTGTACACTACCATGACATAACCCAACTGATGATCTCAAACACATTACCAAGGCAAGAAATTCCACTATATAACATTTGACAAGGTAAAACTGTTAACTGAAAAGCATTTCAGGTGACTACCTCATGAAGCTGCTTAAGATAATGCCAATAGTGTGTAAAGCTGTCATCAAGGTCAACGCTGGCTACTGGGAAGAATCTGAAATATGAAACGTGTGGTTTTTTTTTAACACTTTTTTGTTTGCCACATAATTCCATATATGATATTTTATAGTTTTGATGTCTTCAGTATTGCTGTACAAAGTCAAAATAAAGAAAAAAAATATACAACACGTATGGCATATACTGAATTATGTGGTAAACAAAAAAGTGTAAAAAAAAAAAAAAAAAAAAAAAAAAAAAAAAA